>PVJI01029622.1:0-15072 GCA_004026765.1 Micronycteris hirsuta
AAAAAAAAAGTAGGTATTTCATGGTAAACAAAAACTATTTGCACTTGGGGTGTCACTTGTCATTTTTGACATGGTTTTTATGTCCTTCGCCTTTTCCAAAGCCTTTCCCAATTTTTAAGAGAACTGGATTCACAAAGTCTATCAGTAGCCCCTCTATACAGTGACGTTCTGAAGTATTTCAGGCAACCTATGCAAATGTATTCAGATGAACCAGGGATGAGCAAACCCCTATTTAGCCTCCTTTCACATGCCAGGGTATGGGATAACCACTCTCATGCTCCCTGTGATTCCAATCGCTGTTAACATGTCTTATTCAGCCTAAGAGAAGTTATAGCATAGGACAACTTTAGTCATGCGATTAGTCAAGGAACGACTGTCAAACTAGGAAACGATAGTTATACATGCAGGAGATGTCTACACTTGGTTCCAGGCCAATAATTTGAAGAAAGGAATATTTAAACAGAGATCTTAAAGAACCTTTGAATGCATCAGCCTAATTTTCCACTTTCTGTGTGGATGCATTGCTAGATGTAGCATCCGCAGATGACTGACGCATCCTCTGCAGTAGGAGATTATACATGGGGCAGAGACCCAAGAGGTTACTACAAGTTAACTTAATAGGATTAGTTATCTGGTTATCTAGGCACTATTGATCAAGGATTAAAATAAGAACCTATGTAAATCACCAAGTAGCCTAGGCCTTATGGTAAATGCTGTTCCAGTTTAAAACGGGTATTCTAGACCAATTTTGACAAAAAGTTAGGTAACTGGTTCAATATATGATGGGGGAGAAGCATGCTAAAAGTGGTATTTCTTCAATAAGGTGAGTTGGATTTGGGGGATAGTGTACTTTTTCTCCTGACTCCTTGAAGGTTAGAGGACTGTGTTTTGTTTATCTCCATAGCACACACAGTAGGCCGACAATAAATATATGCTTAATGACAGAATATAAAATTCTGAGTGATGTCAATATTGAAAGTCAAAGGCATTTTTAAAACAGAATATTTGAGGCTTTATTCTTCAGTACTAATTTATGAACCACACAGTAATTAGAGCAGCTGCATAGCAGTTTCCAATTTTATAGATCTAATTTTAGAAAGTTTTATAGGTTGAAACATTGAGTTGTCAAACATACCTGATTTCAATGATCACATTACTTCTTTTTGTCGATGTCCTTGCATCCTATAAACTGTTTTGAGTAAAGACTCTTCTATTCTTGCTTGGTTTCTAAAGCACAAAATAAAAACAACCCTCTACTCTTAAAAGGATTTAAATACCAATAAATGTTGAGATTCAGTAGGGCTTTAGATTTATGGTGTGAATAAAGCTCTGTGGTTCAATATTAAAAATAATTCTAAAATGGTCTTAACTGAATGCTCATTTAGATATTTATATTTAGTATCTATACTAATGCTGTTTCTTGAAACTTACTTTTTGTGAAATCTCCTTGAATACAGTTATGCTCCTGAATTTTTTCTCCCTAAGATCCCGGCTGGAGTGATCAGTGTTTGAGGCAAAGACGGTCCAGTGCCTGGTCGAGACTGAACACAATGTCTGTGGTCACAATGCGCTTGTGGATAATAAATATCAAACTGCAGTCATGTGACTCATAGCGGTGTTTTGATCAATGGCAGATCACATATACACGGTGGTTGCGTAAGATTCTAATGGAGCCGAAAGATGCCTGTGGGCTAGCGATGTTGCAGCCATTCTCATCTGGTAGCCCAACGCAGGGCGCACGAGACCGTGGAGATGCTGGCGGAAACCTGCGCCGCCAGCCCCATAAAAGTACACACGTACGACGTGCATAGTACGTACCACGTGATGGCTACAATGAACAACTGTCACCGGTTTATGTACTACTACTATACTGTACTTTTCATCACTATTTTAGAGTGTATCCTTCCTACTTACAAAAAAAGTTAGCTGTAAAACAGTATGCCATGCTATGCTAAGAGCAGCCTCACACATCTTGTGTTTACTGTTTCTTGATTGCAACATTTTCCCTTGTGCTTGATTTAGTCTTGTTTTGTACAGTAGCATGCTGTATGGACTGTAGCCTAGGAGCAGTAGGCTGTACCATATCGCCCAGGTATGTAGTTTGTGTACATGCACTCTATGGTGTTAGTGTCCGCACAGTGATGACGTTGCCTAATGATGCATTTCTCAGAACGCCCATGACTGCAGTAGGTGGACCACATCCTTTGCAGACTCTCCCTTGTTCACCTTGCTGCAGGCTGTCTTGGGCATCCCCCTTGTTCTTTAGCTTCTGTCCACTACGGTGAGTGGGGGAGAGGCAGTAGAAAGTAGAGAAGGAGGAGGAGGAGGATAAGGAGAAAGAACGAAGTTTAGCAGGTCTGCTGAACAGTTTCATGGTGGAAATTAGCTTGAGGATCAGTTTAAGATTTCTTTATTCATATTCATCTTGTGTCTTATTGCCATGGATACATAAGTTGATTTTTATAAATATAGCATTTATAATGGTAAGTTACAAGATGGCAATATATTATACTGAGTCTATTTTTACAACTTGAAAAATAAATGCCATCCAGATAACTTAAAGCTGCATTGTGAAAATACACTAGGGTATCCCAGTAAAAACATCTTCCAGACACGTAACATCATATATTTTACTTCAGATTTTAGACCTCCAGTAAATATTTTCAAATTTCATTCCACGAATGTGAGAAAATATATTAAGTTCTAGCACTGGTTCTACTGATAATAACAAAATAAGTGGATCTGTTTATATATCTCAAGTGATATATTTAAATAATGAAAATAGCACATGCCATTTAAGCCGTGGATTGCTAGTTTTAGCTTTCTTCGCAGTCCTTTTTAAAGTTAACAGCAGGTGTCTATGTGCTGCGGATTGATGATGCTGGAGAGGTGGTATTCCTCAACATATTGACCACCTATTGTGATGTTTGTAATCCCACCATTCTTAAACTCAGTAAGAATTGCCAGATGAGAACAAGATAAGCAGTGGAATTGGAACAGTAGGGACAGTAGGAAATAGGACAAGCTTATTGTAAGAAAGAATGGATGGGAATTAAAATCAACTTTAAAATTCAGAGTATGTATAAAATCTTAAATTTGATTGCATATAATTTTTAAGTTCTTTATAATCAGAGTTGTTTATAGGGTAAGTATAAGAAGGAAGGAAGGAAGGAAAGAAGGAAGGAAGGAAAGAAGGAAGGAAGGAGGGAAGGCAAAATGCCTTAATATAATCATAAAGTACCAATTTACATGAATTAATTGTGTTTCTATCTCTGGCATCCAAACAGCTCCGTCACCCCCACCCCCACCCCCAAACACACACAGACTCAGACACGGTGACAAGGGCACACAACTCAGACTGGGAGCCAATGGCTGGCACTGATTTTTTTCTTGCACAATATGCCTGTTTTTTAAAAACACTCTTATAGTTACTGTTTTCTTTCTTTTTGTAACCATAGACACTCCCACGTAGCACCAGCTCAGTTCCAGCCAAACTGTGTGTATTTTTACATAAAGAAAACAGGTCTTTTAGTTCTGTATTAGCAAAGTCACCTCCTTTACTGCCAGTGCTAATGCTAAACATGTAATAATACTTTATTGTCACGAGCAGGGATCTGCTTTGCTAATTAAATGCAGCTGTCAGTAATTACAACTTGTCAGTGTTATCTATTTTAGGGAGCTCTACTTTAAATGATAAAAGATGGGCCTGATATTGAGAGGGTGGGGCAGGCAAGGTGACTGCTTACTGCCATCAGAAACTCACTCTTTTTTTATGATGAATAAGTAACTTTATTGTGATGTCTTAACTGGATTATTCTGTATTTCTTTGGTGCATGAGTGATAAAGTTTGGAATTAGTTCTTTAAAAATATAATCTAAATGTCACCTCCTTCGGGATACCAACAAGTACAGTGACTTTCACAGTTACTATGTCATGATGGTGATCTGTAGGAAAAACATCAATGGTTAAATCACTATAGTCTCTACTATCACCTAGTGAGTTCAGTATAAATGCACCTTCTAATTGCTCACAAACTGGATTAGACATGGAACGTCACTTTGACAAATGGGGAGGAGGGGTTAGTAACGTTTTTTGTGTGCTCTCTTCACTGATATTCAACCAGGTTTTCTCTAAGAAAATGTTTAACATTCAGTTTAGGTCTTTGAAATTTGTAAATTAAAAAAAAACACGATGTTTGCTTGTAATATTAATTTATCTTAACTGATTCTGAAATGAACCTCAAACTCTTTAATAGCTCTACAGATGCGTGACTAAAAGCAATGTCAGGACAAGGGTAATGATGGCAGCCTGCTCTGCTCCATGGGATAGGTACTGGGGCTGCCAGATGCTGGCAGAGCCTACGGTCTAAGGGGAGCAGACCTTTGGCCTCACCTCCCCTTACTTCCCCTGACATTTAAAATGAATGTGGTGGCAGTGAAAAAGGGACACTGGAGTCTTTGGGGGTGAAGTGATGGGGTGGTGGGAGGGTCCATGGGGAAAAAATCAGCACAGCAGGACGATGAGGGAGGCTTGGCGCGGCAGTGGCTTTACCCCACACAGGCCACAAGACTTATCACACCGCTCACAGCATCCTGACTGCCTCATCCTTCTTCTCCCACCATCTGTTTTATATCCAACACTCCAATAGTCCTCGTGTTACTGGATAATTAATTATCTTGTTACAGGTCCCAACAAATTTGGCAGCTACTCTTCTGAATACAGCACATTTAAATAGAATTAATAATTTGGTTGTTCATCCCAGGTGAAGGGAAAAAAAAGCTTTCCAGATGGGAAATAATTAAAAAACACCTACCTAAATGTATTTTTGAAATATAGTCAGCAAAACACACTAACATGTTCTTTTTCCCAGTAAGCCTCCTTCGGGAAAGGAATGCATAGTCCAATGGGAGTAGTATAAATTCTCCCTTTTCCGTGGCAGAAATTCTTACCTCCATTTTTACTGAGAAAATGTGGGTTATTTCAGATATTTCTCAAAAACCAACATGTTAAAAATTCCAAGTGATGAGCATCTCAATCAAGGAAAGAACACCTTGAATAGCCATTGAGCTCCTTAAAAAGTAGGGTTTATTTGAAAGGAAAAAACAAGAATGTACACATAGATGGTTGTGAAAGTTTTTGACTTTTATGGGTTCCTACACCCACAACTACACTGCACCCCTAAATTGCCTGTTGTATGCAGAACTCAGTCTTTTCAATCAGCTCATCGTTTTTCTTGAATATAGTAGGTGCTCAATGAATAACTACTGAATGTATGAGTGATGACCTTGAGCTATTGTCATGACACGGTTTCCTGCTGTCCATTCCAGCTGGCTGAAGCCAGTGAGTGTTCATTGGTGGCAGAAGGTTAATAGCAAGGCCTAAAGGTACGGTGGTCATCAGAGCAGCTGGGGAGGGGATGCTGGGGGTGTGGGGAGAACACGGACTGTGTTCCACACATGAGCATCCTCAGGTTCCACACGGCTGCACACTCACGAATATCTCCAGTTCTGGTCTGTGTACCACACCCCTTTCCTATATCAGGCTGCCTTTGCCAACTTGGGGAGCTAAGACTCACTTGGCTTTCTCCTGGAATGACAGAAAAAGTAATCCTCAGGCCTACTCTGGGTAACTAAGGTGTCCTGACACAAAGACTGTATCACGTGCAGTTATCAGAAGGTCTACCCGGGCCCTGGGTTGGGGAAAGCAATAAGGTGCCATCCCTAGCACTGGTCTCCCCAGACAGCAGGATCACTGGGCACAGAAAGGCAGCACTACATTAATCACGCATAGGGAATTTACAATATTTGTTTTCCTGTCAGCATAATGATTAATACATCCTTTCACTTTCAAAGGTACCCTTGGATGGTGACTTCCATAATCACCCACTTATAACACAAGAGTCTTTTTGTTCAGCTTTCCGACATTTTAATCTCAAACATATTTTGCACCATTTACTGTATGTAGGGAACTACCAGTATGTAGATCAAGAATGACTGAATGTTATCGTCATAGATATTGCATGTATCTGTGCAATTTTCCCAACGCCATTTAATGAACAGACTGTCTTTAGCCCATTGTATGTTTTTGCCTCCTTTGTCAAATATTAATTGACTATAAAGGCATGGGTTTATTTCTCAGCTTTCTATTCTGTTCTATTGATCTATACCACTGTTTTTATGCCAGCACCATGCTGTTTTGATTATTATGTTCTTGTAGTATAGTTTGATATCAAGTAGCATGATTCTTCCAACTTTGTTCTTCTTTCTCAAGATCACTGTGGCTATTTGGGGTCTTTTATGGTTCCATATATATTTTTGGAATATTTGTTCTAGCTCTGTGAAATAAGCCATTGGTATCTTGATAAGAATTGCATATCTTGATAAGAATTGCATTGAATCTATAGATTGCTTTGGGTAATATGGACATTTTAATGATGTTAACTCTTCCTAAGCATGAACATGGTATGTGCTTCCACTTATTTGTATTGTCTTTAATTAATTTCCTCAGTGTCTTATAATTTTCTGAGTACCTGTCTTTTACATCCTTGGTTAAACTTATTCCTGGGTATTTAATTATTTTTGAAGCTATTGTGAATGGGATTGTTTTCTTAGTTTCCCTTTCTAAGAGTCCATTATTAGCATATAAAAATGTAACTGATTTCTGGATGTATATTTTCTATCCTGCTACTTTATCAAATTTACTTACCAGTTTTAGTAGTGTTCTCTATACACAGTATCTCGTCATCTGCAAATAATGGGAGTTCTACTGATTCCGTTCCAATTTCGATGCCTTTTATTTCTTCTTCTTCTTTTCTGATTGCTGTCTAGGACTTCCAGTACTGGAGTAACAATGGTGAAAGCAGACAGCGCTGTCTTGTTCCTGATCTTAAGGGAAACGCTTTTGGTTTTTTCCCATTGAGTATAATGTTGGCTGTGAGTTTGTCATTTATGATTTTTATTATATTGAGTTATAATCCCTCTAGTCCCATTTTGCTAATAATTTTTTTATTTTAAATGGGTGCTAGATTTTATCAAATGCTTCTTGTGCATCTATTGATATGATCATGTGGGTTTTATCCTTTATTTTGTATATGTGGTACATCACATATATTGACTTGTGGATAATGTACCAAACCTGCCATCCCTAGAATAAATCTTACTTGATCATGGTATGTGAATTTTTTAATGTGTTGCTGGATCTGGTTGGCTAATACTTGTTAAGGATTTTAGCATCTATGTTCATCAGGTATATTAGCCTATAATCATCTCTCATTGTAGTGTCTTTATCTGGTTTTGGAATTAGGATAATGCAGGCCTCATAAAATAAGCTTGTGAGTCTTCTCTCCTTTTGAAATTTTTGGAATAGTTTGAGAAGAAGCGGTGTTAGTTCTTCTTTGAATGTTTGGTAAAATTTACCTGTGAAGCCATCCAATCTAGGACTATTTTTGGTGGGAGGTTTTTCATTTTTTTTTATCTTATTACTGGTTTAATTTCACTAGTTGTAATCTGTCTATTCGGACTCTATGATTCTTCTTGATGCAGTTTTGGAAGATGGTGTGTTTTTAAGAATTTATCCCTTGTTCCACTTTATCCAATTTGTCGGCATATACTTGTTTGTAATACTGTCTTACAATCCTTTATATGTCTTTGGTGTCAGTTGTTACCTCTCTTTCATATTCGATTTTACTTATTTGGGTCCTCTCTCTTTTTTTTCTTGATGAGTCTTGATAAAGGTTCATCAATTTTGTTTGTCTTCTCAAAGAACAGGCTCTTGATTTCACTGATCTTTTGTATTGCTTTTTTAGAATCTATTTTATTTATTTCTGCTCTAATCTTTATTCTTTCCTTCCTTTTACTCACTTTGGGCTTTCTTTGTTCTTTTTCAAGTTATTTAAAGTGTAAAGTTAGATTTTGTTTTTGTTTATTTTAGATTTTTTCTTGTTGCTTGAGGTAGGCCTGTTTGTAATGCTATAAATTTACTTCTTAGAGGACTGCTTTTGGTGTGTCCCATAGATTTTTGGATTGTTGTATTCCCATTTTCATTTGTTTCAATGTATCATTTGATTTCTTCCTTGAGCTCATTGTTAACCTATTCATTGTTCAGCAACATGTTATTTAGCCTTCATGTCTTTGTGTGTTTTTCAGTTTTTTCTTGTGATTGATTTCTAGTTCTATACTATTACGGTCAGAGAAGATGCTTGACATGATTTCCATTTCCTTGAATTTATTGAGACCTGTTTTGTGTCCTAACATGTGGTCTATTATCCTAGAGAACATTCCATGTGCACTTGAAAAGAATGTATATTCTGCTGCTTTAGGGTGAAATGCTCTGAAGATATTGATTAAATCCATCCAATCTAGTGTGTCACTTATGGCCACCATCTTTGTTAATATTCTGTCTGGAAGATCTATCCATTGATGTCAGTGGGGCATTAAAATTTTGAACTGTGACTGTATTACTGTCAATCTCTGCCTCTATGTCCATCAAGATTTGCTTTACATATTAGGTGCTCCTATGTTGGGTACATTAACGTTTACAAGAGTAATATCCTCTTGTTGGATTGATCCCTTTATCATTATGTGTCCTATGTTTCTTACTATAGACTTTGTTTTAAAGTCTTTTTTACCAGATATAAGTATTGTTACCCCAGCTTTTTAAAATTTTTATTTGTATATAATATCTTTCTCCACACTTTTACTTTTAGTCTGTATCTTTCATTCTGAAGTAGATCTCTTATAGACAGCATATATATATATGGGTCTTGTTTTCTTATCCATTTAGCTATACTATATCTTTCGATTGGAGCTTTTTAGCAATTCACATTTAAAGTGATTATTGATAGGTATATATTTATTGCCATTTTATTCTTTTGATTATGGTCCTTTGTTTTTTCTTCTTAAAGCGGGTCCTTTAACATTTCTTGTAATACCAATTTTGTGGTAACAAATTCCTTTAGCTTTTTCTTGTCTTGGAAACTCTTTATTTCGCCTTCAATTTTAAATGATAGTTTCCTGGGTGAAGTGTTGTAGGTCCTTACTTTTCATCACTAACAGTTTTATGGGAGCTCCCTTGTAGGCATCTGTCTTTGTCTTGCACCTTTTAGGATTTTCTCTTTTTCTTTAACCTTTGCTATTTTTTTTAAAGATTTTATTTATTTATTTTTTAGAGAGAGGAGAAGGGAGGGAGAAATAGTAATGTATGGTTGCCTCTCATATGGCCCTCACCGGGAACCTGGCCTGCAATCCAGGCATGTGCCCCAACTGGGAATCGAACCCGGATCTTTTGGTTCCCAGCCTGCGCTCAATCCACTGAGCTATACCAGCCGGTCCTAACCTTTGCTATTTTTAACTATGATGTGTCTTGGTGTGGTCCTCTTTGGGTCCATCTTATTTGGGACTCTGTGCTTCCTGGACTTGTCTGCTTTTTCTTTTGCCAGTTTAGAGATGCTTTTGGTCATTATTTCTTCAAATAGGTTCTCAACCCCTTGCTTTCTCTCTCAAACTTCTGGCACTCCTCTGATGTAGATTTGGTTATGGTTTATGTTGCCTCAAAGATCCCATAAACTATCCTCATTTTTTAAAATCATTTTTTTCATTTTAGCTTCTCTGACTGGCAATTTTTTTCTACCTTGTTTTCGAAGTTGCTGATTTGGTCCTCTGCTTCATCCAATCTGTTTATTCCTTCCCATGTATTCTTCATATCAGGTTTGTATTCTTTATTTCTGACTGGTCCTTTTTTATGGTTTTTATATCCTTTTTCATGCAGTAAACATCTTTATAACCATTACTTTGAACTCTATATCAGATAAGTTGCTTGCCTCAATTCATTTAGCTCTTTTTTTTTTGGAGATCTCTTCTGTTCTTTCATTTAGAGTCTGTTTCTTTATATCCCAGTTTTGGCTTCCTCTTTGTGTTTGTTTCTATATATTAGGTAGATCTGCTATGACTCCTAGTCTTCATGGGATGGCCTTAGGTAGTAGGTGTCCTTTGGAGTCCAGTAGTGCAATCTCCTTGATCACCTGAGTGGGGTGCTCCAGTAATATCCCTTGTGTGTGTCATGTGGGCCCTCCTGCTATAATTTAGTTTTGATCACTACTACCTCACTTGTGCAGGGGATCAACCCTCAGCTGGTTGACTGTGAGGTTCAAATCTGACCATGACATGCAAGCTGCTATGTAGTTGCTGACTATACAAAGCAGAATTAACCTCAGTGGGGTTCAGTGCCTGCCAAGATCTCCCTTTGGATATGTTGCTTGTGAAGCTTAGTGGATTCTGCTCTGATGTTGTCTGAAGTTGGCCACTGGGTGTGTTGGTTCTGTGCCTCTTAGGAGGGACTCTGGTGCAGCCCAATATAAGATGCTGTCTGTGACAGGCCCTTGGCAACCTGTTTGGAGCTACAAGCAATGCACAGCTTGTAGCTGCCTCTAGTGGGCCTGGGTGTGCACAGTAAGGACCAAGCTGCACACTAGCACTGGCTTTTACCAGCACTAGCCCTGGGGGTACGTTGAGTTATGCCTCTACCTACATCTGCCTGTTGGCTGCCCATTAGGTTCAGTCACTGACAGAGCCTCTGGCTGTACTCCTCAGCGGGGTGTAAGCTCTACATGGTAGGGCAAGAGGGGGTCCAGAAGATGGGGCTATTGCTTTCTTCCAGGCAGATGGCACACAGAGCGGAGTGCTCTGCCCAAGAAAGATGGCATCTATGGTATGGGACAATGGCTCAACACATGGATCCTGGCAGCTATTCCTTCAACTCTTTTCCCAGAGCCACAAACCCTAGGTTCTATTCACAGGACTCTAGTCTGCTATCCCTTCCCTCCACTGGAGCCAAGGGTCAGTGGCTGCAACAAAATTTTGTGCATTGGCCCTTTAAGAGGGTGCCTGTTTCTCTAACAGATTCTTGTCTCTCCCTGGTGGACAGAAACCCTGCTGCTTTTCAGAGTCAGATGCTATATGGGCACCTTTTCCCAGCTTTGGTGCTCTGGGTTGGGGAGCCCAGCTTGGGGTTTAGGCTCCACACCCCTCAGGGAATCTCCCCACCCCCTGCAGCTGAGATATCTCTATGGAACCTCAGCTGCTGCCTATGGGAACAGGGCCCTCCCTTTTTGCATGTCTGTCCTTCCTACCAGTCTCAATGTGTCTTCTTCTGTAAATCCTTGGTTATAAGAGTTCTCTTCAACTAGTCTTCAGCTGGTTATTGAGGCTGATTGTTCTATAATGTAGTTGTAATTCCAGTTTGGTTCTGGGAGGAGGTGAGTGTAGCTTCCACCTACTCTGCTGTCTTCTTGGATCTCACTGGTTTTGTGTTTAATTTCAGAAATAATACCATAATAAAAGAAGTTGACTGAAATAGTTATAGTTCAAATATATCAAATGTGTCAATGTTTTTAGGAATACTGTATTATATTTTATATATTGTATTTTAAGGTAATATTATATTTTTAATGTTTGAGGTAATTTCTTATTTCTTTGTGTATATGGTCACTCACCAGGGAGTGGCAACACATCAAAAAATGTTGGATATTAGCTATATTATTCAACAGGCCATTTCTATTTCTTTTGAACTACATAATATTCTTAACATGATTATCATATGTTGTTAGCTATTTTGGAGGTTATTGAGTTTTCCTATGTGGCAATGGTGAGTTTAAATTTATTATTTCAAATCTTAAAAGAGAAAGCAGATTTTTATATCACTATGAATGATAATAAACCAATCACTCATAACTAGTTAAATCTGTCTCTTGCTTTCTAGGGGAGAAATAAACTTAAGTAATGTGATTATTAGATATATTTAATTTTGAATAGAAGACTCAGAATGAGCTCATGGACTTTTATGGAACTTTCTAAAGCTTTCATAGTCTTGCAGGTAGAAAATAAAAATTAAAATTACCTAGTTCTCTATAGACCATGATTAGAGAAATGGAGACTTGAATCTATTCTTAAAAATTAATAGCCTTCCTAGGTGTATACTTACTAATCGACACTTAGAAAACTAGAGAAGAGGGGAAATGGGGAGGAGTTGAGAGCAAGTTCTCCCTGATCTCTGGCAGAAGTAGATCTTCTCCTTCATGATGTGTCCTCACCCTATCTTTTCTGCATCATCTAGTACACTGAATACTATCTGTTGCTTTACCAGGTGGGTTTGCTCTTGGGCTTGCAAGATTCTTCAGAGCAAGAAAAAAGTCATTTATATCCTCTGCACCCAACACACTCCCTGGTACCCAGTAGTTGCTCAATAAATGTTTACTGAAATAAATAAGTCAGTGAGAAAGAGAAAGGAAGAAAAAAGTAAAGCAAAGGGGAGAATAAGATTATTTATTTCTCCAATAAAAATGTATGTATTACTTCATATACGCCAGATCCTATGCTAGGCAAAGAGGATATTGATAGTGGTGTGGGTCAGGGTGGGTGGGCTGCAAAGAAGATGGGTAAGAAAAGAAAGAGAATTGGTGAGGAAGATAAGAAGTTAGACAAACAGATAACACTCTAGGCAGAGGGGCCAGCGTGTGCAAAGGCATGGAAGTGTGAAACAGCACATTCTGTTCCTTGCTTGGCATCATTCAGTTGCATGGACTTTGTGTGGAGTGATAGGAGGTGAGTCCCAGTCTGGGTCATTGGAACAGTAAGGGCTTTGAAGACTGAGCTAGTTTGAACTTTTTCTTAAAGGCAAAAGATGTTGCAGGTTATTGAGCAGAGGAATTACATGATTAGGTTAGCATTTGTAAAAAATTTCAGAAGTGTTGAAGGAATTGGAGACCTGAAGCTAGTAAGACCAGTGTGATCAGTTGCATTCTGACAGCCTGAACTACAGCAATGGCATTGGGGTTGGTGGGACGGTAGGTGTTCGGGAGGCAAGATTTTCAAATCTTGGCGATGGACTAGAGGGAGAGAAGGAGAAATACAAGATGATCCCAAGGTATCTGTCACCCTACTATGATCCTTATAACTGTTCTTGGTTCCTCAGTATTCCTGGTTGTCTGAACAGACGATGTTGCCAATACAGAAGAGCAAATAACAGAGTGTATTAGAGAAGAGGTAACATTAGAAAACTAATGTTGTATAAAATTATCAAGCCCTTGATCTTATGTTAGTAGGTACAGAGTTAAGAATTTCTTATTAAAAGGGTACTAGTATTTATGGAATACAGAAACTCTAAAACTAAATGCTGCTATGGTAACAGTTAACTGTCTAGCCATACATTTCAGAGTGGACAGGGTATGGGAATAAGATAAATATCTGATTAAGAAAAAATAATTCCATCTCTAAAAAATCAGGCAATAATAATTATAGCTCATATTTATTATTTTACGATGTGACAGGTGCTGCTTTCAGGACAATGGGAATAAGATCCTCAACTTTAAAGAGTCAGTTATCAGGATTAAGGGATCATTGCGCATCTAGTCAAACTTTAGGAACAGAGGAATAAAATAAATATGGAATGAAAACAAGTACTCCTACTAGCTATCAGTCTATCTGCTGGCCCGTGATCCCCTCACATGCCCCCATATCTTCCCTGTTTTCTTCCTCCATCTTCCTCCATATGTCCCCCTGCCGAATTTCTCAGCTCTCTGCTTTCCAGATTCTGAGATGTCCATAGGAAGAAGCTCTGTGTCTGCCTCATGATACCATGTGCCAAGTACCACAGAAGTAAAGGTGACAGGAATATAATTCAGCACAATCCTGCCCTTGAGAGGCACTCAGTCAGGTGGACAATGGAACACCTCCATAATTTTCTGGCTACTCTCAGGAAGGAGATACCCACCACTTCCCCACACTGCGTACCTAGGGAAAAACGCTCCTTTCCAGGGCAATTTGCTTATGTACAACTTCATCCAGCTCAGAAAAAAGTGCATTAGAATGTCCAGGTCACAGGCAGCTGTCTCTCCATATGCAGAAATTCCACTAGCATGGAGTATGTCAGTTCCCTAGCCCTGTATCCAGGTCATAGATACAACTATTTAGCAGGATCTTGGGAGATCTATTTAAATTTATTTAAAAGTATATCCAAAAATTTACTGAAAATTAATATGGCCTCATTTTTTGCTTTAGTGGCCTTGCATATACATAGGAAATAGTATGAGATGACAAAGACAAGAAATTAACCTTTGTTGAAAATAGACCCCTCCTTTGTTGCAAAGAAGTCACAAGGAAACAGAGAGGCATTGGTCAAGGCTGTGAACTGGGAGATGGTACTCAGGGGCCAATTGCTACTGAGAAGTCCACTGGTGTCGGTAAGTGTGGGCTCTGGGCCGGATGGCACGTTTGGGTCATGGCTCCACCTCTCTAGCTATGACTTCTCTTGGCCTTGGTTTCTTATCTGTGAAATGGAAATATTAATGATATATGTCCCATTGGATGTTTTGTGGGAATACAACCTGTATAATTCTTGGTACATAGTAGGTCCCGATTAAATGTTACCTATTACCATTTATTATTTTGACAAAGATAAAGAAGTAAATAGGTATATCCGTTAAGACAAAATAACATAGAAGAACATCAGTTTCTAAGCTTTCTGAACCTGTAAAGTGAGGATAGCTGGGTGGCTACCAGAATTAAGTGTTATAAAAAATAATTTAAGAACAAAATTCAATTTAACTTTTAAACCAAGTTTAATGACCAGAGTTAGAAAACAGATTTGTACTTTAAACCATGAACTCTATAGGGCATAAAAATATAAAAGAGAAAAAATTTCTACATATCCTAATGCTTCATATAAAGATAACTATAAATGTTTCAATGCTATTTAGCAAAACTTTTGCTCTTCCCCATTAATTACATCTGTTGAAGAGGATACAACTTCCAAAGAATTGTGCGAACATGTTCCACAGGGCCCTGCAACAAAGAATTGGGAAGCAGCTGTCTCAAACGTCTCTGCTCAGCTTCCGTGCTGGCACAGGCCTTCAGACCCAGCAACACTTGCACCAAGCTTAAGTCCGAAACATATATTTCTTCTTTTCATGTCCTTCCCTTAACAGTAAGAGAATCCATAGAACATCTGCTTTACAGTGGAGTACAATCAATTCTCATAGATAGATAAATCTCATGTATGTTGAGGCACATTAAGAATTAC
>PVJI01029623.1:0-15085 GCA_004026765.1 Micronycteris hirsuta
GGGAAAACCCCTGCCCATTCCAGGTACTCAGTGAAAGTGCATTTACTGTTATGGAGGCCATTTCCTGCACCCCACAAGCCCCAAGCACTGGTCCTGGCCCTGTGCTGCCCCCAGGTAACCCTGGGGAAGCTGCCCTACATGGGGTCACATGTGCTCCCAGAGAAGCTGAGCCCACCCCTCTTCCCCGGTGGAATGCTGGAAGGGCCCCTCGGGAAGATACAGAGGCAGGAAGGAGACTACTCCCGGCAAGAGGGTCCTGGGGCCACCCCACATCTGCCTACCTGGGACACACAAGGGCAGCCAGGCCGCTCGGCCGCCTTCCTAGTTGAGATTCCAAAGCTTCCCATGAAGAAGGAGGTGGTCTCTGTGTTAGCCCTACTTGCACCCCAGGCCCCTAAAGTCCCAGGCCCGGTGCCGCCGAGCCTGTGGGTCACATCTCCTATCGCAGGGGCCTCCGTGCGGGAGGGCTCGCTGCTCACCATGCGGAGCTCTGGGCTCCTCTGGGCTGTGGGCCGAGAACGTCCTGGTCTGGGCCTCCCTCAGGGAGCTGTGGCGAGTGAGGGGATGGGTTGGGGGGGTGGGTTCCGGCCGCCGGGGTCTTTCCTCACAGGGCTCTGCAGTGCAGGCCTCGCTGCCACCGCCACTGCTGTCCACCTCTTCGTCCGAGCTGGAAGGAGGGGAGAGAGTGGGTGGTTGAAGAGCCCGTCATTCATCCCCTGAGGCCGCCCACCACTGCCTCCAGCCGGCCACGGGGTTCAAGGGTGAGGGTGGGGTTAGTTACCTCTGCACCCAGCACCAGCCTCAGCCTTTGTTGTGGGCTGAACTGTGTCCCCCCAGATCCACATTAAGTCCTAACCCCTAGTACCTCGGACAGTGGCTGCATTTGGAGATAGGGTCTTAAAAAGGTAATTAAGTTAAAATGAGGTCATTAGGGTGGGCCTTAATTAACATGACTGATGTCCCTACAAGGAGAGGAGATCAGGACACAGTCGGGCAGAGCAGGGAAATGTGAAGACAGCCGTCTACACACAGAGCAAGGAGAGGCGCCTGGAGCAGGCCCTCCCTCACACCCTCGGACGGAGCCGACCCTGGACGCCGGGACTGCACACTTCCGGCCTCAGAACCGAGAGAAATGTCTGTGGTATGAGCCGCCAGCCTGCGGTACTTTATGGCAGCCGGGGCGAGTACAGGTGTGGGTCAGAGCAGGAGAAAGCAGCCCACCAATGAGCCTCGGTGGAGTGTTGGTCCCAACCCTTCAGACGTGTCAGTCCTGCTTGGGACTGGGAGGGGAAATGGAAAAGACTGCCTGGGGCTGGGGGGGTGTTTAACCTGGGTCTTAAGTGACCGCAGGATTTCCTGTGGCAGACAGGTGGGGGCAGGGCGTCCTGAGCAGCGGGGGCAGCCCAAGCATGGCCCCAGAGTGAGAAAGTGACATTTTAGTAAATATATATTATGTATATATACACACACACACACACACACACATATATGTCACATATTTCCTTTCTGTCTCCATATATGTGTGTGTATATATGCATACTTGGTCTGTGTTTATGTAATGAGGTCTGTCCTTGCATATCTGCTCTCTCCATACATATGTACACATATATACACACACGTGTATATATCGGTATGCTTCTTTTTATTAGGCCGCTGCCCCTCGTCCTTCCATGGGCTCTGGTGGGCTGCCCACCCAGCAGGCAGCCCGAGCCTGCCAGTCGGTCGTCCCAGTCCTGTTCACGGTCAGCCCCGGAGGCGGGCATGGGACCTGGGTGGCCCCTTGGGAGGCCTGCCTTGAAATCCTGGTGTGTGGGCATGAACTGCTGGGTGTGGGCTGAGGCCCCCAGCAGCTGGAAGCCCACACAAGGAGGCGGCCTCTCTGCTGTGATCCCCTGTGCAGAGAGGCGACGAGGGAGAGCAGCTCTCTGAGGCTCTGGTACCAGCCTTGCCTGAAGTGGGTACCACACTTGCACTTCCCCATCAGACGAACCAACGTATTTGCCTTTGTTCCTCAAGCTAGTTTGAGTCGTTCTACACAGTTTGCATATAATTCTTGGATCTTCTGCACGCTATGAAACGGGTGCTGCGATTGTCCCCATTTTGCAGATAAGAAAATGGAGGAACAGAGAGGTTGTACTACAAGGAAGCAGAGAGAAGACCAGCTTCTGAACATGGTTCCCCCTTCCCAGCCCCTTCTGCCCTCATCCTGCAGCGACCTGAGCATACCTGCTGTCCTCACTGGTGACCAGGACACACACAGCCAGAACGTCCTGCCCAGCCACGTCCTCCCCGGGGCTGATCCTCACGGAGGTCCACTCGGCGGGTGTGGGAGGGGCAGCTTCACCTTCCGCATCACCAGGCTCGGGGTCCGGGATGCTCTTGGGCTTCTTGGGGGAGGTTGGCTCATCTGCTGAGAGGAGAAGAGGGTCTAGGGAGACAGTGGGCACGAACAGCCCCACAAGCACCCACGCCTCCGGCAGAGGTCTGGGCAGGGGCTGGAATTGGCCCCTGGCTCCGCACTCCCTCCCCACAACGGAGTTGTGTTTTGCCCTGCGACCTTGCCGTCTGTGGCACCGCAGAGCTGTGAGGCGCCTCCCTGCCCAGTGGACATGAGGCTGGACCAGGAGGCTTGTTTTGACCTGTGGAAATCAGTGGATGCAATGTGACCAGAAGCTTTGAGTGGCCTTGCTGTTTGGCATGTCCGCCCGCACTCCTGCTGGTTGGCCATGAGAAGAGCTTGCTCCAGATGGCCATTGCCCCTCACGCCTTGGTGCCCGACCGTGTGCACATGGAGCAGGTCTGGAGCCAAGGAGTGGCCCGAAGCCTGGCCAGTTCCATGAGAGCCCAGGCCTCCCTTAGACCTGCAGCCTGAGATGGAGCCACCCAGACAATCTGCAGACCCGTGGGCCAAAAAAAAAAAGAAAAGAAAAAGATGCCACAAGCCACTGAGATTTTGGAGGCTTCCACACAGAATTAGGACAGCAGAGACCTGACTCTGTACCTGGCTTATGTCTGAGCACATGTGTGTGTGCTCGAGAGCTGCACGTACAAATACTTGTATAGTCAACAGATGCTACTGCTCCAGGCTCACGTGGAGACTTGGAGGTGAATTGGCCATGGGCTCTGCCATTAAGGGTCTTTCTCTTTCACGGGGGAGATAAGGCACATTTGCAAATGTCTACGTTAGAAGGTAGACGACCTAAGAGTGCGGCCGGGGCAAGGTGGAAGGAGACAGAGATCTGAATTCCGTGCAGGAAGTGCTTGGTGTGGAAGGCACCACTTTAACAAGGCTTGACGAGGAGTAGCATTTGAACACAGAGCAGAGAGCAGGGGGTGGTCTCCTAGGACCAAAAGCTACATGGGGAAGCACGGCCATCTGCATGGGAAGAGAAAATAAGTCTGCAGCGTTGGAGAGCAGGATAGAAAAGGAACTAGTGGGGAAGGATGGCATCGACATCAACCCGGAGGGCCTCGAGGGGCGAGGCGGCGCACTGACTGCAAGAGCAGCCTCTGAAGCACTGGAAGGTGGGGGCTGACCTCGTCGGATTTGCATCCTAGAAAGATTGTTCTGGTTGCAGAGTGGAAGCTGGATGGCAGGACCCACGCAGAGCAGAGAGGGGGGCTGGTGGGGAGCCCTAAGGGCCGAGCGCGTGCAGCTGGAGAAGGGGAGTGAGGGAGCCGAGAGCGGTGAGGCAGGATGGGGCTGCGGCAGGCGGAGACGACCCGTGCCTGGCTGCAGTGGCACCTGACCCACGGCCTCCACAGCCCAGGGACCAGCCAAACCTGCACGGAACATCCTTGTCCAGCAGGGCTGAGAGGGGGAACAGGGTCGGGGCTCTGAGCGGCTTCCTGGGCTTCTGGAGGGCTGGGGACATGGCTGACTGATGACCCCCTCAGTATTGCATGGTCAGGGCCAGCATCTCTCACAGTGGAGGCCAGACGTCAGTGGAGGGGCTGGGTGGGGGAGGGGCCACTGGAAGGCAGAGACTTTGTGGACAAGAAGCTGGTGCTTTCTCTGATCAATACCTCGCCCAGGCAAAGGGCCTCAAAGGAGGCCTTGCTCTGCCCTCCTTCTGCCCTAAGGCCCAGACCACAGCTGGACCTCTGGGACTTAGTGCCGGCCCTCAGGCTTGGCCTTCTAGACAAGAGGCCCTCTTTTCGTTCCTGAGGGCTCCTGCACACGTGCACACACCAGGAAGGAGGGCTAGCTCCAGTGGTACTAGTGCTGGTACTGGCAGTGACCTAAAGGCAATACCGACTCGTTGCCCAGTGCCCACGTGCCTGGTTAACACTTCGTGTCTATCACCTCCAACATCCTGGCAACTGAAGGACAGATTATCATCTTCATTGCCTGGGTGGAAGAACACAGAGTCCAGAGAGCGACTCAGCCAGGGCCACCCCGCTGAGTCAGCTGGATCGACTGCTGCTGGGACATGGAGCAGCCTCAGGTGAGGGACCAGAGTGTGCCCCGCCATGCCGCCTGCCCCAGGCCTGGCTGGACTTTGCCTTGAGTTATCTGCAGTCATAGGGGCTGTCAGGGGAAGGAGGTACCATCCCACACCAACCTGGCCAGCTACCCCTGGCCTCCCGGAGGGAAGCAGGTCTGCTCAGAGCCGAGCATCGCAGCCTCCTCTCAGTGCTCTGGCCGTGCACCTGCTCCCTCGCGAGAGATGAGACTCTGGGGGCAGAGCCAGGCATTGTCCCTGGAAGTCTCTGTCCTCGCGCACCACTCCTAGCAGCCAGGCCCAGAGGCCCTTTCCTGTCTAGGCCCCGCTGCAGAATCAGGGTGGGGATCCTTGTCCCAGTTCCACTGGTGGGATTATTCCTGTCTCGACCCAATTCTGGAGACCCTTCACTCTCGCCCAGAGCCAAGGGGGACAACATATTCTCCCGTGTCTTGCTATTAACCCCGTTCACAGATTAGGAAACTGAGTATCATGCCCCTGGGGAGGAAAAGTAGAAGCAAAATCAAACCCCCTTCTCCCAATGGCTCGGAGGGCTCTGTGGAGGTGGCAGCACAGCCGTGTGAGGGTCCTCTCCAGGCTCTTCCTCCTGAGCCACGAACCGACGCCAGCCAGCCCTTCCCCAGCCCAAGTCGGCCGCAGGTGCCCCAGTCTGAGGTCCAGGCCAAGAGGCAGGGCCTGTCCCTCCTTTATTAACTCTACAAATATTTATTGAGGGCCCAGTATGTGCCAACCACAGTGCCATCTGTTGGGGTTATCAATGGTCAAAAGAAACAAAGATTTCTGGCCTTGAGGAGCTTGCGTTCTAGCAAGGAGAAAAATAAACAACACACATAATCAGTAAGTGAATTGCATAACAGGTTGGAGGTGATAAATGCTATGGAAAACTGCCTAGTCAGGGGCGCTAGGGGTGCAGGTCGCAGTGTTAAAGGTAGCTGTCACCGGGAGGGAGACACGGGAACAAGGACTTGAATAATGGGCAGGGTCAGCCACGTGGATGCTGGGGAGGGAAGGGCGTTCCTGGCAGAGGGAACAGACAGTACAAAGGCTTGAAGACAGAGAGGAGCCCAGCATGGCTGGACACCGTGTGTGAGAGCAGGAGGACAGCAGGTCCCCGTTACAGGGGCCAGACCACATGGAGCTGAGTCCATTGCAAAACTGAAGCAGAACTAAAACCTCCACTGGCAGGTGGCAGGAGGCAGGGGGCTCCAGGGCCGAGGCTGGGTGTCTACAGGGCAGGTGGGAGATCGGAAAGCTGGAGACAAACAGATGTTGCCTGCCAGTGTGCACCAAGACCTCTGTTTCTTTCCCAGCCCAAGACGTCCCGCCAGGTGCTCTGAGGTCCTGCAGATCTAGAATGCCAGAAGGAAGTCTCCCTCAGGACACGGCCTGCTGCGAAGACCAGGAAAATGCTATCCAGATCTCAGCCAGAGAGCTCCTGCCGCGCTGAGTGCCCAGCAGGCCTGCTCACCAGTTCGACCTCCACAAAACCCTATGCCACCGAGTCAGCACAAAGGCTCAAGTCCAAGTCCAGGGCTCTTCCCGCGTGCCAAGGCTGTTCTGAGAACAGCACCTGCTCCTGGCCCAGGGCCCCTGGGACTCTCTGTTCCCTTACAGTTGAAGATACTGCTCCAGATGACCTCCCTGGTATCGGTGAACTTCTCTAGTGTCAGTACCGACCTCCAGGTTGCCACGAGGAGGTGAAGAGTTTACGAGATGCCGCACGGAAAGTGCTTGGCCCCGAGCCTGGTGCAGAGGAAACGCTCAGTTAGTGACAGCTGGCCCAGGGCTTCTCTTCCTTATTTAAGGGATTAAAGAAAAAGCTGTAAGAGTGAATGAGTCCACAGAAATAAAGGAGAACAGCCCACCCACTCTGCTCGACCCACTGACTCTACTTAATATTCTGGTTGCATGGAGATTGGTTTCTTCGGCGGGATTGTTTCTTTAGGACTCGTCCCCTGGGGCAGGGTTACTGGGCCAAGAGGTCAGCGCCCTCTTCTGAGTCTCAATAACTGTTGCCATAGTGCTTTCCAGAAAACATGGTCCTCATTTGCTTGTATTCAAATCCAGTTACTAAGTTCAAACCTATTTTTTACAATCTATTTTACTTTTTTCTTGATTAATTCAGGGGGTAGAGTGTAATTTGTTCACATTCCTCTTGTGAACACATGCTTGCTCTTTCTTTTCAGCATTTACTTTTTAATTTGCTTAAGTGTGAGCTGTCCAAGCAAGGCCTTTGCCCACCAACAAATATCAACTGACCAGTGACGACGGTGCCCGGTGCCTGGAAACACCTGCTTTGCATAATCATCTGAAATGACTTCCTTCTTTGTTAGCACATCTAGTGCAGAATTTTTTCTCCTTCTGACTGCCTGTTAAATATTTTCATTTTTATTGTTACATATTGAGTTTTAAAAATGGACATAGATTTGTGCCATGTTTTTCCTGTGTGATTTTTTTCTGGAAGGGGTTTTCAAGGTTAGAGAGTCACCACCCTAAGATATAATCAATGCTCAGTTCTACCTAATTCGATTGTTTTACTTTGTCTTGATTTTAAGTCTTTAATCCAATGTTTCAGGAATGAAGCATACTCTAGTAAACACTTATGGAAAATGTAATATGCAAAACAAAAACTCCCCCCAAACAAAAATGCTAATTCAATGAGGTATGGGGAAGCCCACTTGAACAAAGTTAATTAATTTCCTTTCCTAGAGAACTCCTCGGCAACTTAGTTGTGCTAACGAATCGAAGGTTTGGGAGGATTGGCATGATTGGTATAAAACAGTTCTCACACTGTGTGACTATGAAACCTTTTACTCACAAAGCACGTCTTGGAGCTGATAGTGCTCCATGACAGAGCTGATAATGCTCCATGATAGTGCTCCATGGCCACACTTTGGAAAATGGTACTTCAACCCAACATCGAATGAAAAAATCAAAGCCAAACCATAAGCTCCCTGAGAATGAGGCTTTGCCTGTTTCATCCCCTGCTGCAGTCCCAGCATGCCTCCAATGCTCAGTCATTAGTTGAGCAAACAAATGAGCCCATGTAAAATGAGGCAAGCACACGGAGTCTAGTACACAGTGCTGAGATACAAACTCTCCAAGATGCAGGGAGAGGCGGGGACTTTGTGTGGCTCACTGCTACATTCCCAGGACCTGGAATATGCCGAGAGCGTGGTAGACATTAGCAAATACTTGACCAGATACATGAATCAAGGGATGAGTCGCTTGTCCAACCCATCTCCTGACTTCAGTCCCTAGCACCCTTTCTGTCATGGGATGAGAAGTGTGTCTCACCTTGGTCACAACCCCAGGCAGCTCTGAGGCTGCTTCAGGCACCTGCAGCTGGGCTCAGAGGCCCAGGGCCCCAAAATGCCCCCTCGGAGGTACAAGGGCCCCCAGGGAAGTTCACAGATGCGTTTTCACACCAGTGTCAGAAGCCCGGCTACATTCGGCCTGGCAGTGGCAGGCATCCCCGCCCGGAAGGGTGAGGACCAGACTCTGAAGGCAAGTGGGACTCCAAATCCTTCCTTGAAGGGCATCCTAGAATTGGACCAGAGCTGGCCGTGGTGTTGTCCTCAGAGAAGTGCTGTGACCAGAGCCCTGCAGCCTAAGACACTGAGTCACTGAGCCTCTGGGGACAGGACAGGTCTCTCAGGATCACAAATGGCTCTTCATCTGGATGAGCACACCTGCCGTGATTACTGCCATCCTGAAACCGGTGTGTGGTCCGGCCTCCTGACCTTTCACCCACCACTCGGCTGGGCCAGCGAACCCCTTTCAAGAGCAAACTTTGTTATACAGGAGCCTAATTAGCATACAGTTCCTAAGTACAGCCTTCCAACAGGTCCATGCTTGGATGTGTGGGGGAAGTAGGGGCGAGTAGCTGTTAAGATAGTCTGTCCCCTAAAAAAAGGAAGAAAGAAAGAAAGTCTGCGCCTAACAGCTGAGGCGACATGGCCCTCACCAGCTGTACCCAGCATCTAGAGCAGAAAAGTGCCATGAGTTTTCAAGAAACAGACCCCAAAGCCTGGCCCAGGAGCAGTGGTGACTTTTTGCAAATATTACGCCTCGGTAATATTTACTTTCAGAGTGCCCAGCGCAGTCCCAGAGAGTCCCACCAGCAGTTTAGGGAAGACCGACCCCTAAACGAACTCCCATGTTTCAGGCTGAGCAGCTTCCATGGCAAAGAAGAGAGGAAACAACGAGCTTTATAAAGAACCATATTTATTTTCATTTACAGCATCAAATACCATAAATAAAGCTAAACATTGGTTGCTGTGTGCAAAATACAGGGTTCCATGTGGCACTGTAAATGACTGCTAAAGGTCCCAAACATGCATTGCGATGGGATGGGGCAGGCTAGCTAGAGAGGAGGCTGAGAAGGGAAGAGAACGCTCTTTGGTTGACATTCTATAAAGGGAGGGAGACTCTGCAAGAGAAGACAAGACAAGAGCAATGACTTTGTGCTGGCTAGGATCTGCACCGATGCAGTGAGCAATGCAGCATGCAGGGCAATGCAGACAGGCCTAGAGGTCAGCGTGGCTCTCGGCCGCATGCAGCCTGCATGCGCCACCTGCAGCCTGAGTCTGCGAGGCCGGGCCTACAATAGCTCACAGTGCTTGGCATGGTGTTTCTCTTTAAAAGCATTTTGAATGTCCTGCTGCTCCATGTAATGAGTCAGCAGAGAAAGTGTGCTTTGCACAGAGCCACGGGGCCATTGAAACTGGCTGCTGCGGGCCTGGGGCTGAGCTGAGTCATTCTCAAAGCCATCCCTGCACTGTGATGTGATTGCTCTCGCTGATGTTTCTCCTCATCTGAGACTCCAGGAGCCAGGGGAGAGACGGAGAGCCACAGCAAAACTGTTGGCTCTCTAGTATAGGCTGCGGCAGAGAGAGGATTTGCTAGGGAAAGTGTGACAATGGGTTCAAAATTCAGAGTATGGATCAAGCGGGTAATGAAATCTGGGAGTATTTTTTTAATCTCTCCAAAAAGAGACACTTCCGGTTTTGATCAATGACATTAATCGTCTTTATATTGGAACGAATTTAAGAAGATGCTTGTATGCACATGCTTTTTCAGAGGCTCCCTGACAAAGGAGTTCTTTTCAAAGGTGACAGAGCCCGCCCCATGGTACTGTCTCACACTCAGAAGTAACCCTCCCGGGAAGGCAAGCGGCTTTGTAAGTGCAACTGGAGAAGCATGAGCGCAGGCCACAGGGGAACGGAGGGCAGGTGGGGCATGCACCTGGCATGGGCCGGGCCGCCGGCTCGGAGGTAAGTGGAATCAGAAACACCTTTCGAGCTGGACAGCCCCCCACGCTGTTCACGCACCATGCCCCTGAATGAGTCCGTTAGTACGCAAGACACTCGCAGTTAGCACAACCGGTGCCACGGCGGGGAGGACGGGGTGCGGAAAGCGGCTTACGGGTTAGTCCCACTCTCTGAAAATCCGCAAGAAAACCAGTCACCTCAGAGCAGAAGTGTGTCAGCCAAGAAGTGGGTGTAGCACTGGAAGGCTGAAATGAACTGACGGCCACGGTGTAAGGTTGGAAGGAGAGAGACAGAAAAGAGAACTTAGTTTGGGGGCAGAAAAGGGAAAAGACTGACGACAAGAGAAGACACAGGAGTTGAAAATAAGGCAACCATTAAACAAGGGGAATCTTCCCCAAACAAGTCACTGCTTGCTTAGGACGGATGAACCTTTCTGGCGGCGAGCAGCTCCTCAGCGACAAGAGTGGGTGTGTGTGGCTTGCGTCTGCAACAACCCACGGCTCTCTGCTCAGAGCTCCACGTGCCCCTAGGACCCCCAACCCCCAGCAGCCCCCCACCGCAGGATGGCCCTGGTTTTACTCTAGAGTCTCATATTCACTCTTGAGTACATTGTGGGGTGCTGCCCGCCAGGAAGGTTCAAAGTCTCAGAGCATCACGCACATCTCAGGCTGCGGACGAGCGCACCCTGCCTCACCAGAGCACTTCGAACCAGTCTCTGTATGGCCACAAACCATATTCTCAGAGATGCCAGCTGGGGCTTGGCAGGGCATTCCACAGAGCCGGCCCCGGGCTGATGGCAGTGACAATGACACAGCTGTGCTTGTGTTCACCTCATGACCTGCAGAATTTACTTTCTGGAATCAAACATAAGATGAATCAAGGGCTCCTCCCACCATGCCGAACATGAAAATCTCAGCAAAAATTTGGAAAAACGCAATGCAGGTCATTGGACTGAGAACAGCTCCAACAAGGACGAAGGTGTCAGTTCCCATGGACTTGACCGCAGCCATGACCTGTTCTGCCCAAGGACTTCGGGGAAGTGTTTGTAAAAATTGCCTTTCCCCTCTTCTCACCCTGTAGAAACTTGTCATCTCAAAACCCTCAGGAGTTCCGGTTCCAAACGCACGCCAGGCCATGCCCTTACTAGATCTAGAGGAGATGGCTAGGGTGGCCAGTGCAAGGAGCTGCCTCGGCCCAGCAGCTCTAGTTCCGCTGAGCAGGGTGGAAGGCCTTTCTCTACCTACCAGCCTCTCCATTGTGCAACCCAACCTGGCAGCTGCGCGTGTCCCGGGAGAGGAGTGGGGGGAGCTCAGCCTCCTCCAGACACCCGGAGGGAAGAGTGCAGGTAGGCCAATGCTTGTTTTTGCCCCTAATAGGGCATATTTCTTTGCATTTGTCAATAAACAGCTTCCACTCCCAGCTTCCCCTGCCAATCAAGACACAGGGGACCTTCCCCCGGGAGGTCAGACACATTCCTTTGCTAGCCCAGTGTGAAAAGAAGTGGTCTCTGACCGTTCTGACCAAATAAGCGCAGCGGCTGGGTGGCTCAGAAGCCAGCATGTCTGTGGACTGTGCTCACTGGGCTGCGCTTCCCAGAAACACTACCCTGAGTTGAAACGCCCTCAGTCCCAAAGGGCGTGGTATGCCATCATGGACCCTGAGTGTCCTTGGCTCAGGCCGCAGCCTGGGCTGGGACCTGATCGGGAACCCCAGGGGACACAGCTCCTCTTCAGCAGGTGCTGCACGGGCTTGACGGAGCTCTGCACGGTCAGGTGCCATGACTTCTGCTGCCCTTCTCATCAGTGCCTGTTTGTAGCAATCTGCATGAAACCCCGGGGTTCTAGGTCATTTGGCTACGATCTGGTATGGGGCCAGGGCGGGGGAGACTTTAAGCTACTGTTTTACATCAAAGCAAGAGAGCAAAACAGTCTTCCTCCCTCTGGGAGGACACGTAACAACCAACTACACACTGCCGTGTGCTGGGCGTGTTTAATTCTGCTTTGTTCTTCTGCTCTTCTACTCTACTACAGTTCTTCTAAAATTATTACACTTCTATGTTGCAAAAAAAATCGCCCCCTCTTGACAAGTGGCCTCCAGGGACGTAAATCGAAAGGCACTGGTCAGGACAGGGCATGCTCCCTTTCGTTTGGATAAAACCCGAATCACTGACGTGGCGGGCAGTGACCATCACAACTGACTGGAGCGTGGAAGGGATTCGTAACACCGGTTAAAAACGTCAAACTCGTGTTTAGAAAAATTGACACACAGGGTAAAAAAAAAAAACTCTTTTTCTTGGCTTATCAAAAGTTAAAAATTGAAATGTAAACCTAGAAATACAGCTCACTTTGGTATAAAAGAAATGCAAATCTATAAAAAACATCCTTCATGTGCCGGCCCCAGCACTGTGAGTAGACGGTCGCCCTGACAAGGCCCGTGGCCAACTCTTTGGCAGTGAGCTAACGGTTCGAGAACACCCAGTTTCCCGACCAGCGCCTTAACTCACGACCAACACGCGACCATCTGCCCTGGAAATGTGAAGGCCCCTGGGGGCGGCGCCCCTCAGCGGAGCTTGACCGGGAAGTACCGGAGCACCCGGTCGCGGATGCTCTCCAGGGACTCCTCGGACTCCCGGTACATGGAAGCCAGGACCTCGGAGAACACCCACAGGAGGGGCAGCCCGAGGCTCAGGAGCTCGTACGTGTAGCAGTAGTTGTAAGCATTGTCCCTGAAATGCAGGCCGACGGAGCGCAGGAGTCCCCGAATCCGGTTAAGCAGGCTCCGGGGAACGTGGAGCAGGCCCCAGGACAGCCTGAGCGGCCAGCTTAGCGCCCTCCTAAAGGAGGGAGTGGTGATACCTGGGGGGCTGCCCGCCGGCGGGCCAAGCGCAGCGGCTGCACAGGAGCTTTCCGCGGGAGGGTCTCGCCTTGGGGCTTCTTGCTCCTTCCACATCCCCTTCTCCTGGGAAAGATCAAAGGGAGCGTGGTTAGTCCAGGATTCTCAGCGGGCCCCTCCGAAGAAGCAGACTAAGAGAGCCACTAAAAATAGAACGTGTTAGACTGGCCCCCCAAATAATCTCAGCGCCCACGCACTGCTGAAGGGGGGCGGGACAAGGGCGGGACTTTCCTGGGGGCGAAGTGATGGCAGGGCTCACTATCCTTCAACACATACATCCTTTCACACCAGCCACATTTCTAGTGACCCATCCTAAGGGAGTGATTCGAAATGTGGATAAATATGCACGCACAAAGGTGATCCATGTAAACCTATTTATAAAGTAAAAATATTAAACAACACCCATGTTCAACAATATGGGACTCGTTAAATAAATTATTGACCACTTTTTATAGGCACCAAAAATTATGCTCCAAAGGAATTTTTAAAAATTTATTTTTATTTTATTTTAGAGAGAGTGGAAGGGATGGAGAATTGGAGTGAGAAAAAAACATCAACTGATTGCCTTCTGCAAGTGCCCCAGCTGGGGCCAAAGCCCACAACCCAGACACGTGCCCTGACTGGGAATCGAACCTGTGACCTTTTGGTGTGAGGGATGATGTCCAACCAACTGAGCCACACCAGCCAGGGCACTACAAAGGAATTTTTAATGTCATGGGAAACTGGTTTTTTTTTTTTTAATTATATTTTACTGATTATGCTATTACAGTTGTCCTGATTTTTTCTCCTCTGCCCCCCTCCACCCAGGACCCCCACTCCCTCAGGCAGTGCCCCTACCATTGTTCATGTCCATGGGTCATGCATGTAAGGAAATTGTTCTTGATACAGTGTTAGTAAAAAAATAAAAATAAAATAGTGATAGGATTTATAAAAATATATTTTATTGGTTATGCTATTACAATTGTCCCATTTTTTTCTTCCCTTTATTCTCCTCCACCCTGTACTTCCCTGCCCACCAGCATTCCTGCACCTTAGTTCATGTCCATGCTTCCTATATGTAAGTTCTTCAGCTTCTCCATTTCCTGTACTATTCTTAACCTCCCCTGTCTATTTTGTACCTACCATTTATGCTTCTTATTTCCTGTACCTTTTCCCCCATTCTTCCCCTTTCTCTTCCCCACTGATAACCCTCCATGTGATCTTCATTTCTGTGATTCTGTTCCTGTTCTAGTTGTTTGCTTAGCTTGTTTTTGTTTTTTTAGGTTCAGTTGTTGATAGTTGTAAGTTTCTTGTCATTTTACTGTTAATAGTATTGATCAACTTCTTTTTCTTAGATAAGTACCTTTAACATTTCATATAATAAGGGCTTGGTGATGAGGAACTCCTTTAACTTGACCTTATCTGGGAAGCACTGTTTCTGCCTTTCCATTCTAAATGACAGTTTTGATGGATAGAGTAATCTTGGATGTAGGTCCTTGCCTTTCATGACTTTGAATACTTCTTTCCAGCCCCTTCTTGCCTGCAAGGTTTCTTTTGAGAAATCAGCTGATAGTCTTATGAGCACTCTTTTGTAGGTAACTGTCTCCTTTTCTCTTGTTGCTTTTAAGATTCTCTCCTTATCTTTAATCTTGGGTAATGTGATTATGATGTGCCTTGGTGAGTGCTTCCTTGGCTCCAACTTCTTTGGGACTCTCTGAGCTTCCTGGACTTCCTTTGCCAGATTGGGGAAGTTCTCCTTCATTATTTTTTCAAATAAGTTTTCAATTTCTTGCTCTTCCTCTTCTCCTTCTGGAACCCCTATGATTCAGATGTTGGAACTTTAAAGTTGTCCCGGAGGTTCATAAGCCTCTCATTTTTTAAAATTCTTGTTTCTTCATTCTGTTCTGGTTGAATGTTTATTTCTTCCTTCTGGTCCAAACTGTTGATTTGAGTCCCAGTTTCCTTCCCTTCACTATTGGTTCCCTGTACATTTTCCTTTACTTCACTTTTCATAGCCTTCACTTTTTTCTCTACTTTGCAACCATACTCAACCAATTCTGTGAGCAACCTGATTGCCAGTGTAGTGAACTCTGTATCTGATAGGTTAGCTATCTCTTCATCACTTAGTTTTATTTTTGGAGTTTTGATCTGTTCTTTCATTTGGGCCATGTTTTTTTTTTGTCTCAGCATGCCTGTTATGTAGTAAGGGGAGGAGCCTTAGGTATTTTCCAGGGTGGGGCAACCCACAGCACTGTGTTGTGACACTGTATATGGAGTAGGAGTCCCAAAGGGAATAATGCTGCTTGCTTAGCTCTCAGCTTGCTGTCAGTCACTTCCCCTGCTACCCACAAGCAAATTGGGTCCTTCTGGTGCTGATTCCCTGGTGGGTGGGTTTGTGTACATTCTAGGACCCCGTGAGTCTCTCCAATTAACTCTGTTGCAAGGCTGGGAGTTTCTCCTGCTACCTCAATCCCC
>PVJI01029624.1:0-15085 GCA_004026765.1 Micronycteris hirsuta
TAAGGGGGTGGGGGGTGAGAAGGGGGGAAAGTGGGACAACTGTAACAACATAATCAATAAAATATAGTTAAAAAAAGAAATAAACTTTATTGCTCAAAGTTTCAGGAGACACTGGGAAAAATTTATGGATACTTCATTTGATGCCTGAAAAATTAAGTGTGTGGCAGTTTAGAGGTGTTACCTAAACTAACTTCTTATTTGGCCTTTAACAAAGGTATATGACAGCTTATACGTTTTAGAAGTAACATTGAAAAAAACACAAAATAGAGGACTTTTAAAAAGGGGCATATACAGAGATCTGTTATTAACCCTCTCTACAAATAAAATTGTGGAAAGAAAGATATATAATCATTATTAGTTTGTTTACTTAGGCTGTTTCAGATCAACAAGGAGGGATGAGTATCGCAAGAGTAATGGGACCAGAGGACAGGTTATTGATGGTGGAGAAAAACTGTAAACAAAATACTTAGAGAAAAATCCTAAGGAAATTCAAATTTCGATGATTTTCGGATGCTCCTATAAGCAGCTGTACCTAAAATATGCTATTGTTAAATAAGTTTAGGATTAAATGATACTAGGAACAAATAATGAGGCCATTAGAAAGTGGAGAAAGAATGGAGAGGAGTAACATCTTATTTACCCGATTCCTCTAACTCAGTATTTTATAATGTGCAGTTTGGAAAGTATGCATGGTTACTTCACTTGGGATACTTCATTAAATAGGTCCTGAACCCCACTTCAAACATTATGAAATTCTGACGGTTTGAATCTGTGATCAGCATTTTTAACAAGTTTCGTAGATGACTCATAGCTCAGGAAAATTTGAAAAACCCTGCTATCTAGTATAAGGCTGATTTGTTCCTATTATTTCCTAATCTATAAGTCTCCTCTTCCCTCCATCAACACCTCCCCTTGAATACACATATGGATCATTTCACCTGGAATAGATGCCACTTATTTCAAAATTGCTTTGCCTGATCACTCCTTTTTTCAGTACTTAATTAAAAGTACATCGCGCCCTGGCTGGTGTAGCTCAGTGGATTGAGCGCGGGCTGGGAACCAAAGGGTCCCGGTTTGATTCCCAGTCAGGGCACATGCCTGGGTTGCGGGCCAGGTCCCCATGAGGGCCATGTGAGAGGCAACCATACATTGCTGTTTCTCTCCTTCTCTCCCTCCCTTCCTCTCTAAAAATAAATAAAAATAAAATCTTTAAAAAAATAAAAATAAATAAAAGTACATCACTTATAGCTGTTTGATGTTTTCCAAGTTACCAAATTGAATAATGCACATTTAGGCAAGAAAGCAGTACAGGGCAGGTCACTTAATTTGTGAATGAGCCTAGGCAACTACCTGCCAGACAGCTTTATCTCCCTGTGGCTTTATTTCCTCTGCTTAGTATTAGGTGCATTGTTGCGAAGTTATACATAGAATTTTTTATTTATTTCTACTCAGATTGATCCTAACCAGAAAGCTATGTGCTATGATTGTGATGGAAGTGGAGTTGTGTGAGAAAGTTACCATTAGCCATGATGTAGTTGTGTAAATAAACTTTCGGTTTCAAATTATTACAATTTTGGGGGACATTACATCTTATTGATTTTCATAATTTTAGGTATTTGGTAGTTTGAAAATTGATGGAGAGAATTCAACCTGTCTTCTTTTTTTTCTCGCTCTTTAGGCAGTCGTCATCTTTTTCTTTTTAGAACAACACAAATTTATTATTTTACTGTTCTGGAGGTCAGAAGTCCAGCACATGTCTCCCAGGACTAAAATAAAGGTGTCAGTAAGATTCCCTTCCTTTCTGGAAGCTCTAGAAGATACTCCATCTCCCTTCTTTTTTCCAGAGAGTACTTACATTTGTTGGATCATAACCCCTTCCCTGCATCTTCAAAGCCAGCTAAGTTGCATCTTTTTCCCTCTCCCTTGCACCTCCCTCCTTCCCATCCTCTACTTCCTTCTTCTCTTTCTCTCTCTCCCAAGCCAGGAAAGTCTCTTTGCTTTTAAGGACTCATGTGATTAGCTTGGGCCTACCTGGATAACCCAGAATAGACTCCCCACCTCAAGATCTGTAACTTTAATCATATCCACAAATACCTTTTGCCATGTAAGGTAACATCCATAGGTTCTGGGAATTAAGGTGTGGACATCATTGTGGGCCACTATTCTGCCCATCAGAGAATGTCTCTAGAAATTTATTGGACTCTTCATCTGCTAATATTTTCCTTCTGTTTTCTCCATGGCCATTGGCATGCATTCCATTTTATATTATTTTATGACCATTTTACTCTTGTTCTGGGAGGAAGAGGAGGCAAATGGATGATCTTAGTTTGACATCTTGAATCATAAGTCTTTCCCCAGGAGTTTCTAATGTCATTATTATTTAAACACCATCAACATCTTGTTGGGTTATTTGTGTTTCTTTATTTTCCTTTAATTATTTGAAAGGTAGGAAACCAAGGAAGAAGGAACTGGGGTTCCATGGGGAATATTGAAGTGTATCACCTTTGTTTTTGTTTTTGTTTTTGCAGCTAGGTGATTGAGGAATAAGGGCAGGTCCTAGAGAGTATAGACTATAACCAGGATATGGGGCAGGTTTTAGCAGTAGGTTGTTCGTTAGTCCAGATATTTGTATAGTCAGAATGGTTGTGAATGTGGTAGGTATTGTTCCCAGGTCTGGTGGTGGAATTGGAATAAAGTTGAACAAGTTTTATAGTAACTCACGTAGCCGTTGCCTAGATTTTGCCATTAAATTTTGCTATATTTGTTTTATCAATGTGTCAATTTATTGATTCCGTTATCTATCCATTATTGCATATTATTTTATTTATTTAAAAGAGAATTGTGGAAAGACATCCCATCTTACATCATAATAATTAATATTTTTAAGATGACATTACTCCCCAAATTGGTCCCAGGATTCAGTGCAATGTCCATAAAAATCACTGCTGGCTCCTGTGAAGCAATAGAGAAGCTGTCATAAAATACATATGGAAATTCAAGAGACCCAGACTATCCAAAGTAATTTTGAAAAAGAAGAAAACTTTTAATTTCTTGATTATGTTAACAGTAATCAAGACTGTGATACTGACATAGGAAAGACATATAGATCAATTGAATAAAATTGAGAGTCTAGAAATAAACCCTCATTTTTATAGCCAATCAACTTTTGACATGGGTACCAAGACAATTATTGGTAAATGGAGAAAAAAAGAATAGACTTTTCAGCACATGGTACTGGGTCTGCATTCAAATGAATAAAATTGGACCCCTACTTTTAACAAATTTTTTTCAGAAATGGATCTTTTATATGAAATGTACAGAATAGAAAAATCTATAAAGGCAAACTTTTCACAAAACTGTTGTGCCATTTTACATTATCAATTATGTATGAGAATTCCAGTTGTTCTATAGCCTCTCCAATATTTTATGTTGTCGGCCTTTTTGTCTTTTTATTTTGCTGAGTTGTAGTACCATCACTCATTCTGCTCTTAATTTTCATTAATCTGATAAGTAATGATGTTGATAATTTTTCATATCCCTTGTGACCATTTGTGTATCTTCTTTTGTGAAGTGTCTGTTCAAATCCTATGCCTATATTTCCTTTGGGTCATTTTCATTTTTATTTTTGAGTTGTAGGAGTTCCTTTTATATCCTAGGTACCAGTTCTTTGTCAGATATATGTATTGTGAATATCTTCTTCCATTTTCTGCCTTGCTTAATCATATTAATAATGTCTTTTGATGAGTATACATTTTGAATTTTGCTGATATTTAATTTATCAGTTTTTCATTTTGTGGTTGTTTCTTTGTCCTGTGTAAAAAAAATCTTTACCTCAAATCATAACCGTATTCTCCTATATTCTTCTGTAACAACTGTGTGGTTTTTAGCTTTGCCATTTTTTTATATTTGATCCATTTCAAATCTTTTTATGGTGTGAGTTAGGGAATGAGGTTCAACTTTTTCCTATAGGGATATCCAGTTATCCCAGAACTGTTTTTTGAAATATATTTTCCCTACTTGCTTGCTTTGGAACCTTTATTAAAAAATCCAATATACTCTATTCTGTTTAATTGATTTATTTGCTAATCTTTATGATGATACCACATGATCTTTTTGTAACAATTAGGAATTCAAGGTACATTGTAGCAAAAACAGAACATAGTTTTATGTAGTGATTAAATATAATAATTGTGAAGAGCTTGTAATAACATAGAAAACTACTGGATAGCAATATTAAATGGAAAAATAAATAAATGGTATATCAATTATATATAGTTTGCACTAAAAAGGACTTTGAAATATATTAAAATGTAACCAACAGCTGTCCTTGGATACCATACAGTCTTTTTTTTAATTGATTTATTGGGGTGACATTGGTTCACAAAACCATACAGGTTTCAAGTATATGACTCAATAAAATATCATCTGCACACTGCAACGTGTGCCCATCTCCCCAAATAGTCTCTTTCCCTCCTAATTTATCCTCCCTTTGCTCACCTCCACCTATTCCCCGCCTCCTTTTCCCTCTGGCTATTACCACAATTTTGTCTGTGTCTGTGATTGACTATGCACATGCACACGCACACACACAGGTTCTTTCTTAATCCCTTCACCTTTTTTCATCCAGCCTCCCAAGCACCTCCCCAACAGTTGTCAGTCTGTTCCATGTATTCATGCCTCTGCTTCTATTTTGTTAATTAGTTTATTTTGTTCATTAGATTACACATATAAGTGAGATCATGTGGTGCTTGTCTCTCTCTCACTGGGTTATTTTCACCTAGCATAATACTCTCCAGGTCTGTCCATGTTGTCACAATAGGTAAGATTTCCTTCTTTTTTACAATGCAGTAGTATTCTATTGTGTAAATGTACCACAGCTCTCTTATCTACTCATTTATTGATGGGTACTTGGATTGTTTCCAGATTTTGGCTATTGCAAATAATGCTGCAATGAATATAGGGATGCATATATTTTTCAAATTGGTGTTTCAGGTTTCTTAGGATATATTGCCTGAAATGGATTTGCTGGATCATAAGGCAGTTAAATTATATTTTTTGAGGAAATTCCATACTGATTTGCATAGTGGCTGCATCAATCTGCATTTCCACCAATAGGGCACTAGGATTTTTCTTTCTCCAAATCCTCACCAGCATTTCCTGTTTGTTGTATTGGTGATAGCCATTCTGGCAAGTGTGAGGAGATATCTTATTGTGGTTTTAATATGCATCTCTCTGATGATTAGTGATGTTGAACAATTTTTCGTATGTCTATTGGCTGTCTATATGTCCTCTTTGGAGAAGTTCCTATTCAGGTCCTTTGAAAATTTTTTAATTAATTTGTTTGTCTTCCTAGTGTCAAGTTGTATAAATTTGTCATATATTTTGGAAATTAACCTGTATCCCATGTTTCTTTTTTAAAAAGATTTTGTTTATTTATATTTTAGAGAGGGGAAGGGAGGGCGAAAGAGAGGGAGAGAAACATCAATGCATGGTTGCCTCTAAAATGCCCCCCACTGGGGACTTGACCCTCAACCCAGGCATGTGCCCTAGACTAGGGATCGAACTGGCGACCCTTTGGTTTGCAGGCTGTCACCCAGTTCACTGAGCCACACCAGTGAGGACTATTATCAGATGTTTCATTGGCAAATATGTTCTCCCATTCTTTGGGTTCCCTTTTTATTTTGTTGATGGTTTCTTTTGCTGTGCAAAAGATTTTAGTTTGATATAATCCCATTTGTTTATTTTTCCTTGTTTCCCTTGCCTGAGGCTATATATTTGCAAAAATGTTGCTATGAGAGGTCTGAGCTTTTACTGCCTATGTTTTCTTCAAAGATTTTTATGGTTTTGTGACTTACTTTAAGTCTTTTGTCTATTTTGAATTTATTCTTGTGCATGGTGTAAGGTGGTGATCTAGTTTCATTTTTTTGCATGTACCTGTCCAATTTTCCTAAAACCATTTATTGAAGAGATTGTCTTTATTCCATTTTATGCTCTTTCCTCTTTTTCAAATATTAATTGATCATGAAGGCATGGGTTTATTTCTGGGCTCTCTGTTCTATTCCACTGATCAAAATGACTGTTCTTATATCAGTACCATCTGTTTTCATTACTATGATCTTGTAATGTTGAGATACCTTCAACTGTTTTCTTTTTTCTCAAGATTGCTGAGGATATTCCGTCTGTTTTGATTCCATATGATTTTTTAGAATATTTGTTATAGATCTGTGAAATATGTCATTGGTATGTTAATAGGAATTGTGTTGAATCTATAGATTGCTTGGGTATTATGGACATTTTAATCATGTTAATTCTTCTAAATCCATAAACATGGTTTATGCTTCCATTTATTTGTATCTTCCTCAATTTTTTTTCAGTATCCTATACATTTCTTAGTACAGGTTTTTTTTAATCCTCACTCAAGGATATGCTTATTGATTTTAGAGAGAGAAGAATGAAAAGAGAGAGATACATCCATGTGAGAGAGAAAATCGATTGGTTGTCTCCCGTATGTTCCCGACCAGGGATCAAATCCACAACTTAGGCATGTTCCCTGACTGGGATCAAACCCACCACCTTTTTGGTGTACAGGATGGTGCTCCAACCAACTAAGCCATAGGACCAGGGCTTGAGTACAGGTCTTTATCTCCTTTATTAAATTTATTTTTAAGTACCTTATATTTTTGCAATAGTCCACACAGTCTTAATTACTGTATCTTTATGGTAAGTCTTGAAGCGAAGTTTGTGACTTCTTCCCTCAAGATTAAGCAAAAGATCTAATAAAGAAAAGCAGGCTTTTAACTAATTTATAATGAATGCCTTCTGCTTCCTAATATGAATAATGGTTGAATTTTAGTATTTTCAACTTGGCTGAATGAACAATTATAATGTTCACAAAGTCATTACCATTTATTGGGGAAACTGTTCTGATATATGTATAATTTGGGACATAATCCTTAGGGATATTTGAACCTGTTATTAGGTAACCTTTCATGAAACTCTTAAGACTCAGGCATCCAGGACCACTGCACTAGTTTTGTATTGTTGAACTCCAGGGGACGCCATTCACTGGCATAGTTAGAAAAGTAAAGAAAAGCAATAGTTTAGAAGAACAGAGAGATGAGGAAAGAGATAAGAGAGCTATATATGATATAAACAGTAGTTCCTGACAGGTCTGGTATCCTTTAGATAGGCTAGGAGAGTTCATTTCAAATATTTATTTTAAGTCCGTCAACAAAATAAAGCAGTTAAAAGTGGAGTATCCTCAAAAATTAAAAGTTAAAAATGGAACTACCCTTTGACTCAACAATTCTGCTCCTGGGAATACGTGTATTTGAAGTTACTGACATCTGTCTATTTAAACTTAATGTAATGAATAAAGTGTAATTTTGCCCATACACTTACAAATATTTATTTGTACATTTCTCCCACTTTCTTTACATGTTCTGATAGCTGAAAGATGCTCAAAAAGTTGATACCAGCATGATCACCTCAATCAGAAACTATTACTTTCTCCTGAGAAGTTAGAGATTTAAAATTATTGTCTGTTACTATTATGTAAGTGGGAGAAATTAGAGAAGTTTGCTGGTTTTTTTTTTTTTTTTTTTTTTTTTACTATTTTTCTATACATGGATGTTTGCCAGGCCAACTGTACCCATGGAGATATACTGCAAATGTTATATTCAGTGATAGCATTGCAGATGATAACATCATGTTGGATTTAGGTATTGGGTTGGCCAAAAAATCCATTGCTTTTTTTCCATACAGTGGCTCTAGAAGTGCTTAGTTGTTTTTAACTTCGTTTGAAACAATTTTTTTTTTAAGATTTTTATTTATTTATTTTCAGAGAAAGGAGAAGGGAGAGAGAAAGAGCAATGTATCGTTGCCTCTCACATGGCCCTCATTGGGGACCTGGCCCGCAACCCAGGCATGTGCCCCGACTGGGAATTGAACCGGGACCCTCTGTTTCCCAGCCCGCGCTCAATCCACTGAGCTACACCAGCCGGGCCTGAAACAATTTTTTTAAATTGTATTATGACAGCTGTCATATCAGTGTGCATTAAAAAAACTTATCAAAGTTGGTGAATCTTTGTACAGCCATTTTAATATTGAAGATGGAGAAAATATGCAATATTTTTGGCATATTATGCTTTATTATTTCAAGAAAGGTAAAAATGTAACTTAAATGCAAAAAAAATGTTTAGTGTATGGAGAAGGTGCTGGGACTGATCAAACGTGTCAAAAGTGGTTTGTGAAGTTTCTTGGCACTATTGACATTTTGGCCAAATGAGTCTTTGCTGTGGGGCTGTCTTATGCATTGAAAGATGTTTAGCAGCGCCCCTGGCCTCTACCTACTAGAAGCCAATAGAGGGAGATAGCCAACATACTCAAAATATCCAAATCAATAAAGTTATTGGGAAAAATGAAATATGTCTTTTATTTTATGGAAAAAATGTAACAGACTTTTTAACCAACACAATAAAACAGTAATATTCTGGCTGTTTCAATTGAATATCAATGAATATACAGACTTCTCATTGTTTCATAGTAATTATCTTGAAGATATATTATAAATGACATATTTGGTATTGAGGTAAATATAAATATAATTTAAGGAACTAGCAATCGTACAGTATGTGTTCAAGAAACTAGACTGGATTAAGTGGATCAATAGCAGTGTAGTGAAAAAAATAGTTTGTCACATGTGTTTAGGCTTATCTGTTTTCTCTATAATCACAAGTCTCTTTGAAATGGTGATTCACAATTTTTATGATTTTCATTACAGATTTTATCTGGCAGTCCTTTATCATTTTTGTTTGTATTATTATCATTACTTCTTTCTGAAGTAAGACAATAACGTTAGAGCCTTCAGTAGGCAACACAGTTTTAATACTTGGGCTAGTTTAAGGAGGTATCCTAAACTGCAGAGAGGCAGGCAGGGAATACTAAGTTTGCACTGTAGGTGTGACACCTGTGAAAGGACAGGATAGGAAACATGTCAGGGAGGAAGGACTGGATAGGAAACATGTCAGACTACATTGCAGTTCTAACAAAATTTTGGGCAGGCAAATGTAGATCCTTTGACCCAAAGTCTCCTATCAGTGGAGTCCCTTGTCCTATAAAAATGAATCTATACTAATATCCCTGCTATTCTCAGTCATTTTCTGGGAGCAGCCTGGGTGAAGTGTGGATTTGTTTGGAACATGATGGTGGATCTAGAGGGGTGGCAGCTTGGACTATAAATCAGCCATGACCCCCACAGCAGATTTGAGTGGCACATTTCTATGACCCGCATATTTCCATGTGCTATACAAATACACTTCTCCATATAAATTTGGGGGGGGGCAGTTTGTCCGTGTATGGTGTCTATGGTCCTGTGTTCCTGAGGGCTAACTTAAAAGAGAGATTATTTAGATGAACCATAGTCTCCTATTCTTGTAATTAACCTTGGAGCTTCTATCCTGGCAGGGATAATTGATGCTAATAAGGAGGAGGATGGTGGGCTCCTTTTAAATAAGGGAGTCAGGGAAGTATTCATATGGAACCCAGGGAATCTACTTGATGTCTTCTAGTACTTCCTTGCCCCATTTAAACTGTGAATGGACACTTTGAGCATCTCTAACATTAAAGATTTATAATTACCAAAGGAACAATCCCCTCTGGAATTAATATTTGAGTCACAACTCTGGGTTGTGACACTAAGACCCAGTAAGTGAATAGCTAATTATGAGAGGTATTTAGAATGTCCAGTAGAGGATGAAGATGATTGAGTAGTACCACTGTTTCAGATACTGGGATTCATTGGTGAACAAAACAAATGCACTCTCCTCATAAAGGTTGTGTTCTAGGTTAGAGATATTTATTTTGTCATAACTTACTCCTAATTGCATTACTCCTTTATATTTTCTCCTGTAGCACTTTGTTTATACTTTCATTATAGCATTTTTATTTCCTATTGTTTTTATTATATTACAGTAATTGATTTGTCTGTGTTTTTCTCCAACTGAATCGCCAGGTCTCTGAACTCATGTTCTATCTACTATATTCACCTTTGTGCCATCTTTCCTCATTCCAGGCATTTCTCATTGCTTTTTAAGACAGTAAAGCGTGCAATGAATGTTCATGGACTTGAATTGCATCCAGCCCATCTCTTGATGTACCTACATATTGCAGAGGGTTAATAACTAGGAATATGGTCAGTACTCCCTCAAGAATAAAGAGATATTCCATTTTCAAAAATCCAGCCACAGGTCAAGATAGTGTACATTCTTTTCTGATTTTGTCTAGTCACATATGTGTCCCTCTTGTTTTACCAGATGTAACATTTGAATTTCATTTTATGATTTTCTGGTATGCAGTATTTATTTCATTCTTTCTGTTTCAAATTCAGTGTTGCATTGAATTATGTTTGCAGATGACAAGCCAGATAGACTTTGATTTCTAAAATTGTTTTGCTAGCTTATGTATAGTTCGTAAAACTTAATATCCAGCACTCTGGTATTCATTCACTAGAAATGAGCTGACAATAGAAGACAGGTACAATGCCATTATTAACAAACTTGGTTAAATAGCAAATTGCTAGGTTGTTCCTGTTTTTATTAAAACAAAAGCTCATTGCCCTGGCTAGTGTATCTCAGTGGATTGCGCGCGGGCTGTGAACCAAAGAAAGCATCACCAGTTCGATTCCCAGTCAGGGCATATACCTGGGTTGCAGGCCAGGTCCCCAATATGGGCCACATGTGAGGCAACCACACATTGATGTTTCTCTCCCTCTCTTTCTCCCTCACTTCCCTTCTGTCTAAAAATAAAAAAAAATAAAAATAATTAAAAACAAAAAACAACAAAAAAAGCTCATTGATTAACTCTCTGTATGTAAAGTATATTGTGACTCTTTCTGCCTAAAAAGGATTTTTCATCTTAACCTCCCAGTTCTCTTTGTAAAATCATCTCTTTCTCACCTGTACTTCCACCATGTTCTCTAAGAGGGGATAAAGAACAGATTTTTGTTGTGACAAGAACATAAAGTGACAGTAGATTTTGAGTAATGTATAAATTAAAGCTGTTTTGGAAATCATTGTTCTATTTGAATTTCAAATATTGAAAAAATACTGTCAGCTTTAATATTAGAGGAATTTGTAAGTTTTCTAAATATTAACTTGACAGTTACCCACCTATTTCATGGAGCTGGACTTCTTGTGATTTGGGAGGGGCTGTGATATTGGGTGGTATACAATTTCCCACCTTTGGTATGTGATTTTATATACTCAGTCCCCTATAATCAAGTACATTTTTAAAAGGCATTTTTTTCCTATTGATTATAAGTAAAACAGCCAGATCTAAAGCACTCCTGCTTTTTGTGATTGTACTAAACTAGGTTTTTCCTGATTTCTGCCTATGATGGAAAATACCACAGAGGCTTTCATGCAGAACACTTGCATTACTCAAAGTGGCAGGAAGGTTTCCTGCTTTTCTGCCTGTGAAATCAAGATCATATTAGCTTCTCCTACCATGAATGTCAACTGCTGAGATGATCAGGAAGTAATTCTGTAAGAACTGTGTGGGAAATGTTGGTCTATTCTGTGTAAGGGCAAAAACTAATTTTTTCTTTTTACATTCCTGCCAGCAGGCATTAGGGAGGCCTAGAGCATGTTAGTACATTTTTACACTGGCATAGAGCCCTGGAGTTGGACTCGCTGAGTCTCAAATGCACTTAGAACACAGGTTTTGGCTGCTTCGTAGGAGACATTCCACACATATTTTATGCTCAGCACGATTCTTCAGTTTTTATTCCTATTATCACTCTACTGTGGTCTTCATTTCTTTTGTCTGTGATATGCGTACTTTTCCAAGGCCAAGTTAAGACAAATAACTACAGATAAGTTCAACTTGTGCTAATCTCTTTACCTTTATGGAACTACTTTACTGTAATTCTGAGAAAGATGTTGAAACTCAGGATATGTCTGTACAGGCCTGGTAGAATGGAAGGCTGCAGTGCTGCCAATAGCCAGCCCTTAAAAATCTCATTGCTGCACAATCAAGGTGTATCTTCTCAATTTCCTTTTCTCAGTAAAGACTTGCCTTTGGTTAACTAATTTATGTGAAAATAAATCATTTTAAATGATGTTGGAAATTTTTACAATATCCAGAAATAAATTATAACAATCCAATGATTTTATTGTGTTACTCATGTTTATTATCCCATCATTCTGGACCACTGATTTTTAGTTGGACGTTTTTGGTATTTTTGGTACTTTCTTCTAGTGTTAGTGGCTTAAGGAACATGACATTTGAAGGTGAAAGACAAAAATCTGTGTTCAAGTATTACCCTACTATGTAATCCTAAACAAGTCATTTAAACCTTCTAAACCTCAATTTCTATATTTGAAAGTATAGATATCTACATACATCACAGCATTATTATTGAAAAGACCAAATACTATATATGTCATAGCATTTGTAAATTGTAAAGAGCTATACAAATGTTGGTTATCATTTTTGTTTTGAAACCCTTTTACCCCCAAATCTTTAATGTATCTACCTCATGCATATAATCCCTTAGTGGCATGTTAGCTATGATAGTATCACTTGAGAATGTAAGTTTCATTTTATTGCTGAACATGTATAATATATATCACCAGATTTTCTTACTGAGGTTCTGTATTAAAAATGAATAATAATCATTGTGGCAGGAACAATTTATAAACATGGTTTATCTTCACCTATCCCCAAAGTAAAATAATTGCTTTCAGTTTGAGTATGGAAAATTAGTGTTTCTTCTGCTTATATTATACCTTTTAAGAAACAATTTTAAGTGACTTATTAGATTGATCTCATTTTAAGATGATTTTAATCTTTCACTTGCTTGAGTTCCCGTTGTTGAATTTTCTTTGTAAGGGACTTAAACACATTAAATTTGTTACTGCAGAAGTGTCTTAAACCTTACTACTGTGGGCTGCCTTTATGAGTTCACCATCATTGGAGGTTCTAACAAGGTGAGGCTGAATGGTTAGCAATGTTTTAGCAGAATATCATAGATCATATAGAGCTCAGTACTAGAAAGCTTCTAATTCTGCTATTCTTTGACACTTACTTGTGTTTATTTTCAAATTCACATCATGAACATGCTTATCTATACTTATTTTCTTCAAATATTTTAAATATTCCTTGTTCCATTTAAAAGCTTTGGGGGTTTTTGTTAGGGGAAAAAGTTACTAGAGTAACATGTGAAAAATACATTTTGTGTGTTACCACTTTTCTTTTTATTTTTGTAATATAGAATTAATTTTGTAAGTTTATTGGGGTGGTATTGGTTAATAAGATTATATATGTTTCAAGTGTACAGTTCTACGACATGTGGTCTGTATCTTGAATTGTGTGCCTACCACCTAAAGTCAAATCGTCCTTCATCACTATATACTTGGCCCCCTTTACCCTTTACTACTGCCCACGCCCACAGTTATCAGTTTTCTAAACAATATTTTCTCTTTGGAATGCTCATAATACTTTGTTTACATTCATCTTAAGTTATTTATCTCATTCTGTCTAATGAGTACTAATTTTATCATTTCTCTAATTCTTCTTTTCAGTTTATAAAACCTGGGGAGATAAGTATTTAATAATATTCATACATTCCATATTAATTTGTACAGAGCCAGGTTCAATAACACTTGTCAAATTTAACTTGTGGGGTGAGTGTGGCAGCCGCACTGGTGGCAGTTCATGGGGAGGGTGACTGCTCTGAGGTAGAGTGGCAATCTTGTGGAGACCTCGGTTCCTTCCTCTGCATGATCCTCTTGTGAAATTGATCACAGGGAATCTGAAGTCCATATACTGGAGAAGAACCAGAGAGCAAACAAATCTACTTTTGAATTCCTTCTCTACCACATAATGGTTGAGTGAATAGGTGTAGGAAGAGGATTTAAGATGGTGGAGGGGTGAGTCTAAGTTACACTAACCTCCTGCCAGGACCAATCTGGAATTATAAATAAATTAGGGAGAAATCATCCAGAATAAACAACTGAACAATAGTGGGAGAGAAGCCTTATAACCAGGAATAGACAGAAGAAACAGCTTTAGCACAATGTGACTAGTACGGAGTGCAGAGGAGATGCAAGAGTGCTGGCTGGGTTCCCATGGGTGGCAGCTGAAGTGTCATAAAAACTATTTTCAGCATCCAGGGTGATTCCACTGAGAAGTGTGGGGTCTAACCCCGAAGTTGGGCTCCCCAGCCTACAGCACCAGAGCCTTAAAGGTACCCATATAACATCCAGATACAAAAAGCGGCAGAGTTTCTCTCTGTCAGAGTCAGACAGCTGGAGACGTAGAGAGCCTGTGAAAGGGCCAACACATACATTTTCATTTGTATCCACTTATCCTGGACTCTGGCAAAAGGAAGGTGGAGTGGACTAGAGACTCTGTAGGACAAATCGGGGCCAGTGGCTTTGGGGAGAGAACTGAGAAAGCAGCCACCAGGATCCTGGAGCTGAGTCATCCCCCATACAGTAGGAACCATCTTGCTCAGGCAGACCACCCCCCATCTGAGTGACATTAGCCTGAGAGGATGTAATAGTCTCACCTGCAGGAATTACTCTACCCTGCCCTGTGGTGCTTAAGCCTGATTGGTGAGTGCAGAGTGGCTAGATTAACAGCAGACGGAGATGGCCACAGATCCCTGGTAGTCTCTAACAGGCTACCTAAGGTCAGATTGGAACACCAGCTGACATCACCAGAAGCGGGTCCAGAAAGAAAGAAAGAAAGAAAAAAAACAGTGGTAAATACTAGATGCTACTGAGATGAAAACCACCTTGGTCTTCTTCATGATTAGTGATATTTTCTCTCCTGCATAATTTTTTAATATTCATTTCTTATCCTTCAAGTATGTGCATATTAAGTCACTAGATTTTATATTATAATCTCAAATCTCATATTTTGCTACTGCCTTCGTTTACCCCATTTCACCTTCTTCTTTCCTTTTTTTTTACGTAAAAGTTTTTTTATTAATTTTTTTGTTTAATTACAGTTATTTGCAGCCTCTCCCCTCCCCCCTCCCTTCCCCTCCCGTCCCACCCCCCCAACCTCCCTCCTCCCC
>PVJI01029625.1:0-14859 GCA_004026765.1 Micronycteris hirsuta
CTGACTGGGAATCGAACCGGGACCCTTTGGTTCCCAGCCCACGCTCAATCCACTGAGCTATGCCAGCCAGGTAAAATTTTAATTTTTATTGAGGTAAAATTCACACAACATAAAATAAACCATTTTAAAGTGAGCAGGTCAGTAACATTTAGTACCTTCACAATGTTAGGGAACCACCTCATTTGTCCGGTTCCAAAACATTTTACAGTCCCCCTGCCCATTCACCCAATACCAGCCCCTGAACAATTATCAATCTGTGTTTCCGTCTCAGGGAATTTTCTGTACATTTCATGGAAGTGGAATCATACGATGTTTATCCTTTTGTCTCTGGCCTCTTTCACTTAGAAAAATGTTTCTGAGGTTCGTCCACCTTGTAGCATGGATCAGCACTTTGTTCCTTTCTACAGCTGAGTAATATTCCATTGTGTGGATAGAGCACAGTTGGCTTATTCGTTAATCTACTGATGAACATTAGAATCCTTTCCACCTCGCGATTCTTCTGAAAGTGCTGCTGTGAATGCCTGCGCCCAGGTTTCTGTGTGGACACGTGTTTTTCGTTCTTTTGGGTATATACCCAAGAATGGAATTGCTGAGTTACATGTCAATTCTGTTTAACATTTTCAGAAACTCAGATTTTTTTTTTCAGGAAAAGAAAAATATGAAAACAAAATCAGAAGTTGATGAAACTATTCTATATTTTGGTTGTGTTGATGGTTACGCAAGTATATGCATTTGTCTAAATTCATACAACTAAACACTAAAAAGAGTGAATTTTATTTTACTGTATATGTAAATTGAAAAGGTAGGAGGCAAAAAGAAAAAATGTGCTCATTAACTCTTTAAAAAAATCATTGTCTTGCCCTGGCCAGGTAGTCCGGTTGGTTAGAGCATCGTCCTGATACACTAAGGCTGTGAGTTCGATCCCTGGTCAGGGCACAGACAAGAAGCAATCAATGAGTGCACAAATAAGTGGAACAACAAATCGATGCCTCTGTCTCTCAAATCGATAAAAAAAAAGTTAAACTAAATTAAAACTTCATTGTCTTACTGTTCTGGTAAAAGATGGTTAATAATAAAAATGTTCATTGATGGATGACTAGTGAAATGAGTTCAGTACAGCTCTTCAGTGGAACGAATATTCTGTGTCCTTAATAGGAACATGCCGACCTCCGCCCCTCCTCCCCCACAGCGCAGAGAGGACACATTCAGCCAGGCAGAGGGAGATTCATTGGAATCCCATTTGGCTCCTGGAGCACGAGAGGGTTGTGGAGCTTGAGATGTAAGTAATGGAAACCTTCTATAGCCTAGTAACCACTTCATAAGCAGAACCAACTTGGTAGCATGTGGGAACTGTTTGCACTGTAAATGAACTGGCCCAGCACACTCAACGGACTCATTTTCGACCACAACATGTGGAGCCTGAGGTTTGCTTTTGTCGTTTGGGGGCTGGCTGCAGCTCTCCAGAGGCCGTGCTAGACGGCATCCTCTCTCTATCGAGGAGACTGACAGCCATGTGGCTTCCTGCACAAAACTTATTTCTATAGTATAGTATCTCTGCCTTTGCTTCTATAGGAGGAAATCAAGCTACTCCAAATCAATTGGGTAAATTAGATACCACATTCTATTTTATGTAATTGTCAAAAGCAATCTGCGCAAAACATTACATTTTTAAAACTCGAAGCTTTTGTTAGATTCTATTTAGCATATAAGTGGGTAGCTAGATGAGACTTCAAGAGGGAGTGAGTATGCTCTCCTTTTATTGGATCAATGACATTTTCACATACCTGCGATGCGTCTTAGACGCCTGCGACCTACAGGCACTGTAGGACAGCAAAAGCTTTGTACCACGGTCTGCAGGATAAGGAAACCCAGGGTCTCTGGAACCGGAGAAAGTTTGTGCTGTTGCAGCAGTAAGGTCCGAACTGCTGGAGCCCGTCTCACCTATGAGTCGTGAGTCCTCTGGTTTTAAGGGCTTTTCACATTGCATTCAGTTCATCTCACCTTCTCCTTCTCTTTAAAAAGCAATTCTACCTTTGTTGTCAAGACTGTATCCACATTTTTTTTTTTAAGTTTTTTAAATTTTTAGACAGAGAGGAAGGGAAGGAGAAGGAGAGGGAGAGAAACATTGATGTGTGGTTGCCTCTCATGCATCCCCTACTGGGGACCTGGACCACAACCCAGGCAGGTGCCCTGACTGGGAACCAAACCAGCGATGCTTTGGCTCACAGGCCAGCACTCAATCCACTGAGCCACACCATCCAGGCCTGTATTCACATTTCTATTGCAGGCTACCACGCTGAAACAAATGAACCTGGCTTTGGTTGGGTTATCACCTGACAGATGCTGGTCATAAAAAGACCGAAAATGATGGTTTGGAGTGTTTGCTTATCCATATTAACTGAAAATCATTGGCTTTTTTTTTTTTTCTATTTATTTATTTTAGAGAGAGGGGAAGGGAAGGATACAGAGAGGGAGAGAAACAGCAATGTATGGTTGCCTCTCACATGGCCCTCACTGGGGACCTGGCCCGCAACCCAGGCATGTGCCCTGATGGGGAATCAGGGCTGGGACCCTCTGGTTCCCAGCCCGCGCTCAATCCACTGAGCTACACCAGCCAGGGAAGCTTTTAAGAAGATAATGTTAAAAGAGCCAATTTTTCCTCTTTGCACTCTGAATTATTTTTTGTACTTTTGCTGTGTGATTTTCTTACCAATCTGAACATTTTTCCTCCACCTAAATCTATATGATTGCTCAGCACTGAACCAAACAAACACTGGTGCTCCCTGTGCACCATTTTTTGGGGTAAATATTTTGTTTAACTCAGTCAGAAAAGTGATTTGAAATTGGTCTGTCCAGTTGCCTCTAAGAGTGTCTGATTGGTTTAGCTGCTGGGCTGATCACAGGCGGCAGCTGCGTTTGAGGATGGAGGCACAGTTGGAAAGCTGGAAGTTCCAGGCGCTGCGTGATTGCCCATGGCTTTCTATGATGTTGACCTATGATACCGGGAAGCCAATCTCCCCTACTTTTCCCTTTTCATCTCTGATCTGGCAGGAATGTGGGAATTTCGGTAGTTAACTAATATGGAATAACCAGCATCCCAGAGACGCAGGTGGGGTCGAGTGATGCCATATTTGCTCCAAGTCACCAAATATTGCCAAATGCTCACTACACGTAAGGCACTGTCTATGGTTGGGCATTTGAGAGGGACACTTACCTAAGTAAGTAGCCTCATCACTCACTCAGCAGTTGACTTCGGGCAGCAGACCTCCTCTAAATACAATGGCGGCAACAACTTTTTTTTTTTTTTTTAAGATTTTATTTATTTATTTTTAGAGAGAGGGAAAGGGAGGGAGACAGAGAGGGAGAGAAACAGCAATGTATGGTTGCTCCTCACATGGCCCTCACAGGGACCCGGCCCACAACACAGGCATGTGCCCCGACTGGGAATCGAACCGGGACCCTCTGGTTCCCAGCCCATGCTCAATTCACTGAGCTACACCAGCCAGGCCTGGAGGCAACGACTTTTAAACAACTCAGTGCTTCACTGCGGGGACTCTCCTAACTGAACACAGCACCAGGGAAGGAGGCCTCGTATTCTCACTGACGACCGGAAGCACAGAAACCACATGATGTGGTTGGGACCATCAGCACACATGTGTGTTTCCCCAGGGATCTCTTTTCTGAACCTGCATTTGAGAACCCAGTAGAGCCCTGACTGGCATGGCTCTGATGGTTGAGCATTGTCCCGCAAAGTGAAGGGTCGCTGGTTCAATTCCTGGTCAGGGCACATGTCTGGGTTGTGGGCCAGTCCCTGGTTGGGGCACGTTTGAGAGGCAACTGATTGATGTTTCTCTCTCATACTGATGTTTCTCTCCCTCTTTTTCTCCCTCCTTTCCCCTCTCTCTAAAAGTAAATAAATAAAATATTAAAAAAGAAGAAGAAGAAAAAAAGAAACCTAGCAGATGAGCCTGGAAAGTCTTGTTATCCAGATGGGTGTTCGGATGTCCATAGGTCATAATCACCCAGCAACACCAGGGCGAAGCCTCCCAGCAGGCTTGGTAAGGTCAGCTGGTTCACCTTGAACCACAGGCTGCTCGGACCCATTACTCGGAAGTGTTTTTTCCAGTGTGCTGCTTGGAGGTCAGTTTTTTCCAAAGTGTGGTATTTCTACTATTACTTACTTCACCAATATGATTGGTTAGGATGAGTAAAAAGTTTAAAGCAACTCGACTTTAAAGAATGATAAGGTGGTCTACAGCGTGGCAACATTTTTATTGTTAAGGTTGGTAACTCCTGGGGACCGTCAATGAAGGGACTTCTCAGACAGGAGGGAATGCCGCTGGAAACCTTACGACTCCAATTCCACTTTCAGCTCTCACGCTTCCTCCTCATTATCTTCCCAGGTGCCCGAAATCACTTCTTTCTCTCTGTTTCCAAGTCCTTTGTGTATGTGTCCACAATGGCTCTTATTCCATTTTCACTCAGTGGGTTGCCTCCCAATCTGCCTTCCTTCCTAGTGCCAAGATCTTCCAGAAAATCACCTTTGTATCCCCTACAGTGCTTGGCATATAAAGGTAAACTTTGAAGAATGAGAGAATAAGTGGGAGAATGAAAGCCCTATCTCCAGCTGTTTCCTGATGATTAGAAAGCTGTGAGGCAAGGCAAGGCATGAAAACGCCAGCTCTGGCACTATTCAAAGAGCCAGTTTGATTATTCAGGCCGAAGCAATCCATATTTTAGGATGGAGATAGATTCGTAACTATCCAGAATAGGCAATTTCTATTCACAAGAACTCTGATGGAGCAGCTTTAGCCATGCAATACAGGAGCTGACAGAATGAGAAGGTTCCCTGTTTCTTTTGCCTGTCCAGCTCAGCTGATCCTGGGGGGACCGAAAGTCTGTATTTGTCTTTGGCATATTCCCAACCCTTTCAACCCCACCCAGTCGTCCATTTGGATTTCCATTCTTGCTGTCTGCCAGCAAGGTTCCTTCCTTACTTATTAATATTTAATGGGCGACTCTTCCTTGAACCAAACCTATCTTTCAAGAGGACTGTGAATAGTTAATGCAGTTAATTGAAAGGAATGAAACTATAATGGTGGAATTATGGAACAGGGTGGAAAACCTCTTTAAGTCTTTTTTTTTTAAGGTTTTATTTATTTATTTTTAGACAGAAGGGAAGGGAGGGAGAAAGACAGGGGGGGAAACATCAATGTGTGGTTGCCTCTCACGTGGCCCCCACTGGGGACCTACCTGACCTGCAACCCAGGCATGTGCCCTGACTGGGAATCGAACTGGTGACCCTTCAGTTTGCAGCCCATGCTCAAATCACTGAGCTACATCAGCCAGGGCTCCGCTTTAAGTCTTAATCATTTAGCCAACTGCCTCCTTTGCCTTCTTAGAATAGAACTTAAGTTGACTCTGGCAGCCAAACAGAACAGTGGCAACCGAGTTCTGCCTGCCGGCCTGAGCTGGCCAAAAATTAAGTGCATAGACTCTGAGTCAGACTGCTAGGTTCAAATCCTGGGTCATTTACTTATTAGATATGTGACCTTAAGCAAATTATAAAACTCCTCCTAATGAGGTGGCTTTATCTATAAAATAGGGCTGTGTTCTCTACTTTATCCAGATATTGTGGTCAGCGAAATAACCCACGTGAAGCAGTTAGCACAGGACCTGGGCTACAGTTGGTACCCAGTAAATCTAGCCATTATTATTTCATTCTTGCATCGGAATGTCCTTATTTCTTCATAGAGGCACAGATACTTGAAGTACAGCCATTTATTTTGTAGGCAGGATGTGTTACCATGTGGCAGAGAAAGAGAAATAGATAGGCTTTTGCTTGCTAAGTGATCATGCAGAATCTACTTATTCCACCTGGTCTGTTTCACATCTGTAAAAGGGGGTTGGGTGGGCAGTGTTACAAACTCAGATGCCTATAGAGGTGAGATAGGTAAAATCGCTGGTGACCTGGGCTGGGTATTAGACATTAAGGGCTGGTGGGGATTAGGGTTAGCTGTAGGGCTTTGCTACTCAAAATGTGGTGCACTGACCAGCAGGATTGACAGAGCCTTGGAATTTGTTAGAAACAACAGAATCACAGACCTAATGAACTGGAATCAACATTTTAACAAGATCCTTAAATGATCTGGATGCACATAAAAGGTTGAGAAGGCTGCTATGGAGCACAAGCCATCTAAAAGCATTCAAATTTTGCCCTGGCTGGTGTAGCTCAGGGTTGGGTACCCGCCCGAGAACTGAAGGGTCAGCAGGTTGGATCCCGGTCAGAGCACAGGCCTGGGTGGCAGGCCAGGTCCCAGGCAGCAGCCCATGTCCATGTGTTTCTCTCCTTCTCCCTCTCTTGCCCTTTTTCTAAAAAATAAATTAAACATCTTTTTAAAAAGACATTTAAATTTAGTTTAGTTTCTTTTCTTTTCTTTTTTTTTTTTATGTCAGCCAAAATAAGAAACTTAGAGCTGCATCAGTTTAGGCTGCCAGCAAGTGATCATTGTAGTTGGCTCTGAGATGCTGCCAGCCCCGGGTTTCTCTCTCCGAGACCTTTCCCTTGTAAGTTAGGGCTCTGAGGATGTGGGTATGTAGCCAAGACCAAGCCTGGGTTGCTCAGGGCAATAAATCCTGGAGTGGAAGATGCCTAAGAAGTTATCTGCTCAACTCCCTGCCTTCTAACAGGTAAACTGTTACTGCTCCTACTTTGTAGACGAGACAAAGGAGGCCCAGGGAGACCCACTGACCCAAATCCAGACGCTAGGAAGTGGTGGTGGCGGTGGGTATATGCCACTGGGAAACAAACAGTCCTGTGTTGTTAGAATCAGCAACCATTCTGGTTTCCAAGGCCTGGAAAGTCTATTAATTTCTTTATATTCTCCAATGCCTAATAATTGTTCTGTTTCTCTCGGCACCTCCCTGTCACTTCCTGGCAGCCCTGGGGACAGAAGGTTTCCTCCTTTTGCACAGAGAAGGCCCGTAGCCGGCTTCTGAACGGATATCCGGCCCGCAGGATGCAGAGGAGGCAAAAGCCTCATTGTTCCTGGGGCCAGTCCGCCCCTCCCCCAGCCCAGAGGACACTCGTCGTGGACCCCCGGGGTGGTCGAGGGTCCGTTTTCCAGGAATGGGGCCTTCAGAAGAAGCGAGGCTGAATGTTCCAAGTCTGATGTTCTGAGCGCACAGTAGGAAGGCTTTAGAGCCCCAATATAAATGAGCCTGGAGTTTGAAAACGCATTTCCACTACCACCACCAGCTAGGCGTTGTTACTCATTAACACGCCCCACTGCCTACTCAGGTGATCCCGTTTGCGTTTTTATTAACGTGAATGAGTTTGGTTGTAATGGGGTTCGTTGATTTGCGGACTCCACGTGCTAGTTTATTAGCCGAATGGGCCGCTTCCCACGCAGGGACCCCTAGAGTCCGGTTCATTAAGGCGGGATAGGTCCCCAGCTCCGGGAAACGCCGTTCGCTTGGACCCGCCGCCGGACACCCCACCCCGCGACCGCCGGGGGGCGCTCGGGCTGCGCGGCCACAGACGCGGCCGCCGGTGGCGGGCAGCCACCGAGTCACAGACCCTTTCGCGCCCTTGGAGGAAACAAAGTGCACCTTTGTCAGCAAACGGGCGTGTGTGCGTGTGCGACGGCGCACAGTTACCGGCCGCCGGGTGCGAGGCCCGCGGGCGCGTCTCGCTGCCTCTGGGCTGCAGTCCATGGGTGGGCCCGGCGTGGCCCAGAGGAAGGGGGTGCGGCTCACGGCCCGGCCGGACCGACCTTCCTCCCATACCGAGTACGTCCCAAGGGTCAGCCTGACTGGCACTGGCGCCTGCCCGGCCGCGACGCTTCTCCCACCACCGCCGTGGCCTGTGGACTTCGCTTTTTCGGCTCTCGGCAGGGCGGGAGCGTACGAGCCGGAGCCTGGGGCGTGGGCGTGCGAGCCCGAGCCCCGGGACTGAGGGCTCCGGCTCAGCCGGGCTGCCTTTGATTCCCCCACGGACCCTCGCAGCGCAGCGCCGCGCCCGCCTTCACAATAGGTGCGGGTCCCGGGGCGGGTCTTAGACTCCCGCAGCCGCGCAGCACCCTAGCCCCAGCGCGGAACGCAGAGAAGACTACAAGTCCCAGCAGGCCCCGCGCCGCGAGCGCCGAGACAGGAGGCGCGGCCCGACCTGACGCTTGCGCAGTGCGGCCGCCCGAGCCTGCTAGTACCACACCCCCGGGAGGGACGGAGTGGAGGCAGAAGCATCCGAGGCATTAAAGCATCCGAGGGAGCCGGAGGGGAGGAGAATGGAGTGACAGAGAAACGCGGAGGGTGGGGGGTGGGGGGGAGACTGTTGAGGGAGGGGGGAGGGGGGACACAGAGGGAGGAAGAAGCGGCGGCGGCGGCTCCTCTTTGCAGAGGGGGAAAACTCTGAAGGATAGGAGCAGGAATAATGCGGTAGGAAAGGCGGGCTCCCAGCTCCCGGCTCCGGCAGCAGCGGCGTTAGCCCGAGCAGCGGCAGCAGCAGCGGCAGCACCCCCAGGCGCTGACAGCCCCGCCGGCCGGCTGCCTCGCTGACCGCCGACTGTCAATGGAGCTGGAAAACATCGTGGCCAACACGGTCTTGTTGAAAGCCAGGGAAGGTAAGAGGCAGGGCTGGTGCGCGCCTGGCTCATTCGCCGCGGGCCAGGGTGCGGGTGTCGGGCGGCGTGTGGGCTGGGGCGTGTGTGTGCAGGATGCCCGCAGTGAGTTGGTCGCGTGCGGAGCACCTCTGAGAGCTACTCTGCACACGCTTCAGGGTTCCTGCCCTTGGGCTCAGAAAATCTGGACTTGGGTAGAGAAGGAGAAACATCGAGGTCGCAGGGGTTAGGATGCTGAAATATCCCCTGATTTCCTCCTCTAACCTTCCAGACATCGCGGCAGCTGTTGAAAAGGGCAGTAGGAAAAGCATTCATTCAGGAAGAGAGGGGCAAACACGAAACATGCAAATAACATAGCTGTTCGAGTCTGCCCGGGATGTTTCGATGAGTGTGAATTTGTGAGTGTGTGTGTGTTGGGGGGGTGGAATTGGCAGAAGCCAAGTCTTTGCTTGCGCAGGCAGAGTTGATACAGGCTCTTGCTGGAAACCATCCGCTGGGAATGTTTCTTTGGGAAATCCCGTCGTGTGGAAGGAAGCCTTTTAAAGGCAAAGTAAGATGTTGAGGAATTAGCCTGTTCCTAGAATAACGAGAGGATGGCTGTACAAATCACCTAGAAAATAATTCAGGATTTCAGAGGTGGTTTTTTTTTTTTTTTTTTTTTTTTTTTTTGCGGGAAGGGGCCTGGGTGGCGGTAACTGAATTGTTTGATTTTTGGCTCAGTTAAGAAAAGAAAGGTAAGTGTGCTGGTGCTTAAAGGCGTTTTGGGTGCAAATCAGTACATTTCCTGCATTTAGCTGGCAGGAAGTGTCTAAATGGAGTGGGTAAGACCCTAAAGTCGAAGCTATAAACACACGTTTTGTAGCTTCCTACAGATGGGGGCGGGGGGAGGCGCGGGGAAGTGGCCCAGAAACTCAGATGGTTCCTGAAATAATTGTGTGCCTGTAAACATATGTATTTAGGGACACCTGGAATTTATGTAACATCTTTTGCCAAGACTTGAGCTCTGGCGTGCAGCCTTTTTATTAAATGGGGAAGTGGCTTTTCCTTTTCATGGGAGGGTTCATTTGACACCCAAGGTAGAAGGCAGCCTCGGTAAGGTCTTGACTTCAGAAGGATACTCGGGGAGCAGCCCACGAAAATGCCATACCTACTTCTTAATATTTCATTCACCCACTTTGATGAATGAAGGAAGAATTTTTGGCCAGCAATAAAACGACTTCTGTTTATCCAGAGGGTTCCATCACCTTGTGGCTCTGTACGCGCTGTGTGGGTTGGGTGGTGCACAGCCCAGCAATTCTACCCAGCGTTCACGTCGTAATTTGGTCGTCACTTGTCGCTCTAAAGCAGCCTAAAGCAGCTGCCTGGAAGGTTTGCTTTGAAAATCCCAGCAGAGTTTAAAGTATGCAGGTCTGTTCCCCCCACCCCCACCCCCTGCCCCATTGCTCAGCTTTGGTTGGATTTGGAGGAGAGGCTGCTTCTTGGCAACTTCAGGTTTTAAGGCCTGATTTTTTCTTTTTGCCTAATCAAAATTATAGCGAGCGGGACAAAGGTGGGGGCCAGTGGGTTCTCCTCTGTACTGGGCAGTTCGTCCTGAAGGGGAAGAAGCCGGGCGGGGGTGGGGTTGGGGGGACAGCCGGCCCGTTACCCCTCGCACCCCCGCTCTCAGCCTTTGCAGCCGCCACCTAGTGCTGGGATTTGGTTGTGCATCTCAGGGCTCGGGGCTGGGAAAGTTTGTCTCCCTCCCTACATTCTGAAATTAATTCTTGAGAAATCACTAAATAGGATGGTGCTGGAGGTTTTGTAAGTTTCCCTGGTTTCTCTAGTTGTCCGGGGAGTTCTGCTCCCGAGATTCGCTGCTCCACACGTTCCTTTGCCTGGGGCACGCTTTTTCCTTGGCAATTGGTTGCTTCTTTTAAAATGTTTTGCTTGGAGGGGGCAAAGTGTTACCAATTTTCTCCCTCAAATTGGTCTCCTTAGATTTTTTTTCACCGAAATGAATTCACACCTGATACTTTGATTTGTTGGGTTAACAACAACAACAAAAAATTCAGGACCTTAGGGAAGGAAGAGACTGCAGGCAGGAGGTTTACGTGGAATGACGGAATTACAGTGGTTAAAAGCACTCAGTAATGTGCCTTACACTTCCTTGTCCTTTTAGAGCCTTTTTGATTTCTCTTTGAGAGTGTGGCGGTCATCTCATGGTGAGAAAGTAGCTCTTGGTGATGCCTTTGAAATGGAAAGTGTCTTGCCTGGAAGGAAATGGAGAGACTGGCACAGGAATGAGAAGAATTAATCACTTACATAGAAACTTCATTTTTAAATCTGAGTCTCTCCCCTTCTTTCTCTCTTTTGTATAAGCAGACCCATGATTTTAAGTGCTCCCATTCTCTTCTTGCTGTACCTTTATTAAAAATTTGAGCACATATTCTAATTAGTGCAGAAGCTTATAGAAATAAAAGCAATTTATTTTTTCTTCTCAGTTATCATATATTTGAAGTCATTCTTTTAAATTAAGTAGTTCTGCAAATAATTATATTATCCAGGAATGAAAGTTCTAATCAGTTTAGTGAACTATGTGATGTATTTATAGTATCTTAAAAAAATCTGTGTTGTTTGGAATATTTAAAAACACTTCTTACTTGAAGATTCTTGTGAATGGTTACAGATGAGAAATATAGTTGGTGAATGTGAAATTTAATTTGGGTCACTTAACAAAATATATTATAAATAATCTGAAATGTTGCTTTCAAGTAAAAGTCACGTTTATTCCAAACAGTAGGGAAACAGACCTTGAGGAAAGACAGACACACTTTGCAAATGCTATAAAGGAATTTGTAGTCATATCCATGTTGGTGGATAATTTTGGGGCTTATCTTTTGTTTTTATTATACATTCTGAAAGGCAGATGACTTTTTTTTAAGATTTTATTTATTTATTTTGAGAGAGAGGAGAAGGGAGGGAGAAAGAGCAATGTATGGTTGCCTCTCACACAGCCCTCATGGGGACCTGGCCCGCAACCCAGGCATGTGCCCCGACTGGGAATCGAACCGGGATCCTCTGGTTCCCAGCCCGTGCTCAGTCCACTGAGCTACAGCAGCTGGGCCGGCAGATGACTTTTAAATTCATTGTAAATTCAGAGTCTTACCATAATAAAACATGTATAAAGTGGAAAACATGAATATAGCAATGAAATAGAAAAATCTATAAGCATATTAGAGTAAAAATGATTCATTGTTAGTAATGAGAAAACATAGCAAGCCAATTATACCTTTTTGACAGTTGTTTTGAAATAAGAAAATTTTAAACCACCCAAATGTATTCTGTTTATTTATCTTGGTCTCATGAGAAAACATCAATTTGGTCACTCTTAGGAACTTTAGATTGCTCTCCTAAAAAGTGGTTAAAGAAAAAAAGAAAGAAGTTGGGACTGAATTCCTGCCAGTTTGTGGAGACGGGCTAAGTGACTAAGCTCAGACTAGCTCTATCCACCTGCTTATTCACGTTTCAGAATCTCAGGACACTGGCGAGCAAGCCAGTCTTGCAATAATAGTAACGAGAAGGCACCTGCAGAGCAGCTTGTGTGTGTTTCCTTTGCTGTTGTTGCAGTGGAAGTTTTTGCGTTTTTCTCATATTTTAGATCTGTGGCCTCACTCTTGAGGGGACAGAGGTGGGAAGAAATTTTGCAGGGTCCCACCTTTCCTTTCTCCACAGGCCCACAGTCATCACATCTGATCAATAAAGATGACTGAGGGAACATCGATCCCAGTTTCCTGAGCATGCTTCTAGCAGACACCGAGGACAGCAATGGAGCCGTGGGAAACGTAATGACTTTGCCATTGATCACAGTTGCTGAAAACCAGAACATGCGAGAACCATTTCCTCAGATCACTGGATGACTTGTTGGCTTGGCTCTTCCTGGTGATTAAGATTGAGGAGCCGAGCAGAAGTGAGGCCGGGGGCTGGCAGAGGCTGGGGAGGGCTGGAGGAGAGAGGGAACCCATGGCTAGCCGGTGAGGGACAGGCCTTACTTGGACAGAATTAGCATTCCACAGCAGGGCTGAAAGCCCAGGCCTCCCCGCGCCCTTTCCCTCGCACCCCAAGTTCATGGTGATGAACGCAGCCCACTAACAGCTTTCCTCCTGGCAGAGGCGGCCCAGGGTGTGGACGGACTGCCTGGCGGGTGAAGTGCAATGCTGTTAAATGCAACTGCCTTGTCTTTGTTCTAAGTTTCTTTTCAATACTGACAAGTCGGAGGGAGAGAAACCAAAAGCCGTGTTTTCAGAAGGCCTTGCTCTCTTACAGAAAGATTTCAAGTGATGATTTTAATGAATCTCGCTGCCTGTTTTTACAAGCACCAGTTAAATGCCCACACGACTCTCATCTTTCAAGAGCTTAGCTGCTTCTCGTCAGATTTTTAACTCCAAAAACGCTTTATTCTTGCAGTGCCCAAATGAATTCTTGTTTAAATTATGTCTTCAGAAGCTGTCACTATTGTCATGGCTTGCTAAATGATACTTTTAGGGTCTGGGCTGTATACTTTCATAATGTCCGTCTGAATTTCAGGAAAGAGTTCAACATACGACCAAATTCACCTTTACTGAGGGCTGTTCAACCCGTACCTGGGGACTTTCAGTGTCCTCAGGAAACCATCCAGGACTGCAGGCAGTCTTTAAAGTTCATATTTGTTGCCAATACATTTGTGGCTTCGGGTAAAGTATTATAATATCTAGACATTTTTGAAATAAAAATGTCTTGTGGTAAGAAGAAGATATCACTGCCAGAGCTCATGCAACTCAGAGGTGAAAAGAATAGAAAGTGACTACAAATAGGTGACACGTATAGAAAAGAAAACCAGGAATTTCTTCAGTCTTACTGCCCTGAGCCCTGACACCTGACATTGGAATAGAATAGTGGAGATGAGGGTTTTAAGATGTGATTTTTAAATGATTAGTATGGATTATATGGGTTTAAGTAATAGGAGTGATTTCTACTTTAAAACATATCCTGCTATATTTCAGTGAAATATTTTAGTTAAGAACATCATGAATATTGAAAAAATCTTAATCAATAAATCAATCTTATTTAAATTTTATCTTTTTAGGGCGAAAACATATTGTCCCATTTAGTACTATTTAAACACGGGGGGAGGCACTCCGTTTTGCTAACTCATGCTACCTTTTAAAGAGAAAGCAGCTACTTCCTGACTGGACCCTGTGTCCCCACGCCCCCTCAATTTCTCATTTTGAGAAAACTGTTCTTACATTATCTTCTGAAAGGCTTGCAAGGGTAAAATCATCCATTCATTCAACACCGACTGTTGAAGGACCCTGTGGGAAGTGACATTTTGGATGTCAGCCTTGGGAAGGTGCAGTTAGAGGTGGGTGAAGAGATGGAACTGAGAGCATCATTATATTCTTAGGCTTTTGACTGGTAAATCTGATATGAGTAAAACCAGATTTTTTTCCCACTGAAGAGCTGAAGCTGACTGTGGTTTAACCTGCTCAGCGGGGTACACGGTAGTGACTCTGCCACATCAAGCACTTGGACAGTAACCTGCAGGACTGAAATATGATTTGAGGATAATTCAAGGGTCATACATGAGGGATAGGCCCAGATCTGGAAGACAGCTGCTAATCTTCCAAGGCATTGTATTTTTACAAAAGTCATTTCCTACAAATGGAAACTATGAAAACCAATGGCAAGAAGACCCTTTGGTTGGAATGACAGGATTCGAGAGGAAGCTGGGTTGCAGCAGTACCTTCTAGGCAGAGCTTTGGTGCTTTTTGGGGGGTAGCGCCCTGGGTGGGGTCGATGGGCCAACGTTTTGGAGTAAAGGTGGCAGAGGCCACCTTATTCTCTGGCTTTTTGCTGGGGTGGGTTTGGTTGCAACCTGTGATGTAGCCAGTTACTGGCAATGCCCTGAAAGGGTAAAGGCCTTTACTTCTCTAATGGTGTGCTATCTGTCCAACATGGTGGCTTGTAGCTGCATGTGGCTATTTACATGGAAGTTAGTTAGAATTGCAAATTCTGTTCCTTAAGCGCTCGGACCACATTTCAAGGGCTCGGTAGTCCCATGAGGCCAGTGGCTACCATGTTGGACGGTTCAGATATAGAACATTCTCAGCGCTGCAGAAAGCTCATTTGGACAGAGATGCTCTGGAGTTCTACACATCGAATTAAATGAGTGTGATGACCCCATAACTTCTGACGTGATAATTGGAAGGTTAAGGAGAGGGAGTAC
>PVJI01029626.1:0-15042 GCA_004026765.1 Micronycteris hirsuta
CCGCCCCCGCTTCTTTTGCTATTTGCTTTGTTTTGCTGCAGTGACATTGGTGTCCTCCTACCAGTGGGTCAGCCATGTTCATTCTATTCTGTACTCACCAACTGTGCTCTTGAAGGCTGTGGGCCACTCTGTCCCTCATTCAGGAACTAGAATTATGGAGAATTTCCGTAATGCGGATGGCAGCCTATTGTATTTGCTCTGTCCATTAAGTATATAACTCATATCCCCTTCATCTGTTATAAACTTTTAGGCACGTCTCTGTAGGTAACATTTTAAGTCTAATTCATACAATTCATAATGAATTTTTCCTTTATTTTTATTGTTGACACTATTGCAGATGTCCCGTTCCCCCTCTTTGTCCCCCCCCCCCTCTTCCCTGTGGCTGTCACCGCACTACAAGCTGCATTTCTTAAAAAAAGGGCATATGGTTTGGAGTTAAACAGAGAACTTACATGTATTTGGCACCTAGTAGGTGATTTTACATCAGTAGCTAATTGAATTTTCATGACTATCCCCGTAGGTAAATTAGAGAATTATCGATTAATGAACAAGCAGAGATTCAGACATTTTAAATAACCGCCCCCAAGGACGTTACAACTGCACAGAAGATCTGGAAATTAAACTTGGGTTTCCTGTCTCGAAGTCTGGCAGTATTTCTACCACCCCACTTGACTCCACAGCACTTAAAGTCAAGAAGTCTAAGTTTTATTTCCAGCTTAAATACATAAAACACGGTGTACTGTATTACTCCTTTGGAAATTTGTATCTTCATTTGTATATCAAAGGTGCTATTGACTTCTAATATAAAGACACATGTAGTGATTTCTACGCTCATGGAATTACTGGGGTTTTCTTTTCGTTGCTGTTGTTTGGTGTGTAACTATTAACTCTGCTCTGAAATGATGCTCTATAAACACACCATCCTGGTGGAGAAGACCTGCGGGGGGTCTGGAGCGAGCTGTGAACTGAATACAGATTCAATCTTTTAAAACAGCTGTTGGGGATACTTGCCAAAAGGAGCTCGGAGCATGATTTTATTTTAAAATTCTTGTTGGAAACTTCCCTTGTTCAAGACAGAATTCATGCAGGAGAGCAGGATTTCAGTGGTACGGCGATATCTCCAGGGTTCCCTGTGAAAACTAAAAATGGTATTATCTATGGGAGGGCGCCTTCTCACTTCCTTTCTTTGCCATCTTTCACCTTTTCTTGGATTGCTAGTCTCTCTAGTGGCCCACCTTAACCTGCTCATCTCTGCGTGCCCCAGGTTTCAAAGGTACCTTTGGCACCTACTCTGATCTATGGTCCCCTGGAACATTGCGGCCACTGAGGACAAGAGACTTTTACTGCCACACTACCCCCAAGACATCCTGTTGCCTGGCCCACTCCATTAAAGCTGTCGCAGCGAAGGACACGGTGCCCTGTACCCTCCACCCAAAGAAGGACACAGGTTTGAGGCAACAGATATGACATCTGCGTGTGCTGCAGTGACCCGTTTCACGGGGGGATGAAAAGCCATCAGGTTTGAGTGGACTCTGAGCCCTGAAGACCCGGCAGATGTGATCGCACTGCCGGGGTCGGGAGGGCGGATCAGGGAGCTGAATGGAGCCTACAGCAAGACCCAGGAAGGCGTCAGGATTTGTTTTAAGTTTCCATGCCTGTCATGCCTTGCCAAAGCCACCGTCCGGGGACTTATGGGGCCTTATAAGCAGTCATGGTAACCTATGCAACATTGCTTCTAACCAAAGAACCCAAGTTAGATAACACGCCGCCGCCCAGGAGAGGCGCTGCTCTCACCGTACCCGAGGCGCTGGCCTTCCAGAGCAGTAGAATGGCGTGTTACGATTCACGGGCGCCTCCAGCTGGTTAAACAAGCGCTTTCAGCAAGGAGTGCCTCCCGTCAGATGGAGGAGAGTCTTTGAACCAGCGTGACCCGCGATAACTCTTCCTCCTTTAGCCAGAATACGTGAGTCAGGAAATCAAGTAGCAGACTTGGGGATAGCTCGGCTCACAAATACCCAGTGACCGCCTTCCAAACTATTTACTTTGTGTCCCCATTGTATCGAACAGGTAATGCCGATAAAGGGATGCTGGCACCAACAGAATAATATTCTTGCTGAATCTGAAGTTTGGGCTCTCAGCTGGGTGTTACATCCACTGAGGTCACTGGGTAAACAGGCACAGCCGACGCATCAGTTCCTGTCTGCTGACCCCACCTGTCTGGCAGGCTGGGTTTTGCAAAGCAATATTGGGGACTTTGCTGGATGCAATCAACACGGACCCTGACCTTGTCCCTTTCCACTCCTACCTTCAACAGGCCGTTGGAAGGTGCCAGCCAGATGTCCTCAGGAGGAGGAGGTGGCAAAGGATGACAAGAAACCCCACGAACAAAGGAAGTCACGTTCAGGAAAAGGCAGAGCCACATGGACCCTGTGGGAGATTGGGCGTTATGGTGGGTTCCTGCGAGCTCCATGCTATGATATGGAAGAGGCTTCCTCTCCTGGGAACCCACTGCTTTCCGGAAAGGTCTCATTTACATGTTTCCAATCTGGCAGTAGTAGATGCAGTGGGTATTAAAGGTTACAATACGGGAGAGATTTTAAGGATAAGTACCCTAAGAACACCATTTCATATTTTTTTCTCAAAGTAAACGAGGTGGTCGAAAAGAAGTATCTCTGTGCATAAAATAAGTAAATAAACCAAAATGAATGTTAAAAGAATTTGTGGATAATTTTCTGTGGTGGACATTCTGCCCAAGGAGGATCTATTCCCTCAAGCAGAATTCATTTGAGATGCTACATTTAAGGCTATTCATGGTGAAATGAGTGTCAAATCACTTTTTTCTGAACCTTTAGCTCTGTTTTATTGTTAACAAACCCATAGAATATGAGCAGGGCACAGGTCCAGGGAAATAGCTCGGCGATGATTTTAGGAACAAGAAAAGTTTCAGTACGCCGTTGATGCCAAGGAGCTCCTTTCTGCCATCTATCTTTACCTGCCTTCCCCACCCCCCGCCCTTTAAACCACATCATCTTTTTAAACACACTGTCCTCACTGTGTCCTGTACGCATCAGTAGGCTGTGGCTTGTAGTTGATCTTCAAGGATGAGAAATCCCGGACTCTGACGGGCTTAACAATAAGGGACTTTATTATTTCACATAATAGGGCGCCCAGAGGGTGAGCAAGCCCTTGGCTGGGCCGTTTGGCCCGATGATGTCATCAAGGACTCAGGTTCTTTTCATCCTTTGCAGTTGGCTTTGCCCCAGGCTGGCTCCCTTCATGGCTGAACAAAGGTCTTAGCAGTTTCAGTATCATGGACACCTGTGATCCTATCTAAGGGACACCGTGGGGCTATCACTTTCTTTTTAAAACTGCTTTATTGAGCTGTAAGTCTCATGCCAGACAATCTTCCCATTCAAAGTGCCCGATTCCATGGTTTTTAGTATATTTGTGGAGTGGTGCAACCGTCACCACAAGCAATTCTAGAACATTTCACCACTCCAAATCCTGTCTCCATTCCTTGGTTTATGGCTCCTTCCTCATCTCCCTCCCCTCTTCTCACCTCTAATCTCCGCCTTGTGAGGGCCCCCTCCTGATGCTGGGCCCACCTGGCTAATCCATGATAAACTTCTCAAGAACCTTAACTTAATCACATCTGTAAGGCAGTCTCAAGTTCCAGGGATTAAGAGGGGCATCCTTAGGGAAGGAGGGGGTCATTCTGTTTAGCACACAGCGTTTAGTGTCCAGAATCCACACCTGTGAAGAAGGTGGAGCAGGGGCCAACGGCACAGAGGGCGGAGCTGAGCTGTGGTGCAGCCTGTAAATGCCGAGACCAGGTTGCGAGCTGAGCAGCGCTGTGCTTGAGGGTATCCTCGCTCACGCACTGAGCGGATGTTGAGTTGACAGAATGATGGGCAGAAGGAGGAAAGGAAGAAGCCTGGGCTGACAGGGCTGGTCTCCACGCCAACTGGGGTGGGGGTGGGGAGGAGGACAGAGAGGTAGAAATGCTATTGGTTGGTCAGCACTGGCCCTGGCTTCTCTGTAGCTTTCTTGCTTCCTAGAATATTCACTATACTGTGGTCAGAGAGGCATTTAACAACATAAACCAAAGCCCTGGCCCAGTAGCTCAGTTGGTTAGAGCATCGCCCCAATATGGCAAGGCTGTGGGTTTGATCCCTGGTCAGGGTGCATTCAAAGAATCAACCAATCCTTGCATGAATAAGTGGAACAACAAATCGATGTCTCTCTGTCTCTGAAAATCAATAAAATTAAAATAAAATGTAAACCAGATCCCATTGTTCCCAGGACTGAATCCCTTCAACACCTTTCCATCCCTTTCGATTTAACGTCCTAACTCCTCAACACCGTGGCCTGTCTTGCCCAACGCTGCAGTTTCATCCCACCCCCTTACTCCATAGCTCCCTGGGCTCCACCCACACTGACCCCTGACCTGTCAAACTGCCTCCCGGCTTTAGAGTTTTGCACTGGCTGTTCCCTCCCCTGGGCTCTCTGTTCCCCTGGATCTTTGCTTGACCTGTTCCTTCTCACCTTTTAGGTCTCAGATTAATTGCCCCTCATCCAGAGGGGCCTAACTTGTCCTCATTTAAAATGGTTCTCCCCCACTTAGCTCCCTTTGTATCGCCCGTCTCATTTTCTTTGTAACCCTTGTCACTACCTAAACTTGCCCTGTTCATTATTTTTCCTTTATTATTATTTTTAATATAATCTTTATTATATATTTTTTCCATTACCATTTAGTTTCCTTAGACCCTCCTCCCCACAGCAACCACCTCACTGTGGTCCATGTCCATGAGTCCTTTTTCCTCCTTGCTGCTGTAGTGCTAGGCCCTAAAACAGAATCGAGTGATGGGTGGATGGATTAGTAAATGTGTGCACGAAATAGGAAGGCAGCCCGCAGGTGGCGGCCCCTGCACACCGCAGCGACCCCGCGCGGCGGGAGCCCGGCCGGAACCCGAGGGCGACGGCAGCGGTTTCCCCGAAAGGAGCGGAGGACGCTTGAGGGAGCACACAGGAAGGCGGGGCGGCGAGCGGACCGGCGGCGGTGAGTGCGGCGGGGCCCGAGCGGGGAGCGGGGCGTTGGGACTAGACGTGAGCGAGGAGCCCCGGGCCGCGGAGCGGAGTCGCCAGGGGTCGCGCTCGGTCGCGGCGACCCGGGGTCGGAGACCGGCGTCCGGGCCGCGGGTGCGGGCGGCGCCTCGAGGGCCCAGCGCCCGTGTCGCGGGAGAACCCCGTGCGGATGGCGGGGTCCCTGTGGTCACCGAGGGAGTCAGCTGTCCTGGGTTCTGGTCCCAGAGCTGTCGCTAACTTGTGTGACCCTTATTTTACTCCTTTGCGCTTCGTCTTAGTCCTTTGCCAAACGGCGTGAATAGCGCCTGGTCGATTAATTGGGTTCATTCATTCCAGGTGCTTTACCAGGTTCTACTTGCTACGGGCGCGTAGACAGAACCTGCACGTGAGGGGTTCACGGTGTAGTGAGGGAACCCCCGCCTGATAGGTGAGGGGGTCCGGGACAATTAGATTTGGGCAGTTCCTCGAGGGGAAAGATCTCCCTGCTTCTCAGGCTAGAAATAGTCATCAGAACATAGGAAAGTTAGACTTTTACGGATATTGGGGAAACGGAATTCCCTTGGGTACTTAGAAGGCACATACATTGTTCGCTGATACATTGCACATTGGGATGGCAACTTAAATGCTCACAGAGAAATTTACAGCGTGCGTTTACAGCCCCATCAGGTGTGATCCTTGCCGCCTAATGAGTTCGTTAAGCAGGTGGCATGTCTTTGTTTTACTGATGAGGGAAGTGCATTCACAGCCCTGTCAGGTGTGGTCCTTGCAGCCTCCTGAGTTAGTCAGAGCAGGTGGTGGATCCTCATTTTACTGATGAAGAAACAGAGGCAGAGGCTAAATGATTCACCCAGACAGCACTGCGCGTGAGTGGCAAAGCTGCGACTAGAGTCTAGGCCTCGGGACCTTTGAACCAGCGCTCTTTCCAACACACTGGGTGGGTAGCCTGTATGTTTCCACTGTTCTTATAACATACGAATTATTCTTTGGGTCGTGGTGACCTTTCAACAGACACATGGACTCTTAGATTGTTCTCGGACTTACTGGCATTCTTCTCGATCTCTACTCCTGGATGATTATATCTGCACTCAAACTTGACCTCCATGGCCAAGAATCCCACATCCGTATCATTCTGAAATCTACATCTTCTACCCCATTTCTCCGTTTCTCCTAGCTTCAAGCTGCTAAATCCGGACCTTCACTGACCATTTCTACTTGGATGCCCTACAACCGTCTTAAGCTTAGCATCTCCTAAAGCGCATGCACTACCTTTCTCCAGAAACCGACACTCCAAACCTAATGATTGAAATCATTACCCAATCAGTAGCCCAAGTCTGAACCTGGCTTGGTTCCTGTTCTCTCACCTTCTACAGTCAATTGATCACCAAGTGCTTCCAAATTCTCTCCTTTAAAGGCTTTATTTGTTAATTTTTAGACAGAGGGGATGGGAGGGAGAAAGAAAGGGAGAGAAACATGAAGGTGTGGTTGCCTCTCACATGCCCCCACTGGGGACCTGGCCTGCAACCCAGGCATGTGCCCTGACTGGGAATCGAACCGGCAACCCTTTGGTTCACAGGCCAGTGCTCAATCCACTGAGCCACACCAGCCAGGGCCCAGATTCTCTTTTATAAAGATCTCCTAAACCCATCTATCTCCATTGCTCCTTCCTTCCTTCCTTTTGGTGACTAGAGGTTATGGTGATAATTTCCTACTGGCTCTCTTTAGCTTTAAGCTCAGCTTCATCCAGTCTGTTTTCCATCCTGCTACAAAGTGATCTTTTCTACAGTTCAGATATAATAATCATATCGCTCACTTGCTTAAATCCCTTCAAGGTTTTCGTAATCTTCAGCATAATATCCAAAGTCCCTAGCGTGGATTCAAGGTCCTTCTTGATCTTTTTCCAGACCTCCTCCACCTTCCCCGTCCTTCACCTCCTGACAATTGTTGCTCAAAGCGTGGTGTGGCGTGGACCTCCGTTAGAAACTCGGGTGTACTTGTTACAAATGCTGCTGACGGCCCAACCAGAAGAAATCAGGGTCTCGGGGGGTAATGCTCAAGCATCTGCATTTTATATATGTTCTCAGCATTTTAGCAACTTTTTCACTAGCGTTGGAGGGACCCTGTTCTAGATACTGCCCCATACTTAACCCTGTTCTTATCTACACCTGACTACCTCCTGTGTTTTCTTGAGCTCACTTTGGCATCTTTTATGCCTTTGTGCACCTCAGTCTCGTTAACTCCTTTTTGGTAGCAACTCCTCATTCTTCGAGACTCAGTGTCGCTGTCACTCCTGGGAAGGCTTCCCCAACCGTGCACGACCCAGTGCCACTGTGTCACTTCCAGTCTACTACCAGGTGTGCCTTCGGGTTCCATTACTGCCTGCTGGGACTGGGCCTCTGGTTCACAGGAAGCTGTGCTTTCTGCTACTGGTCTCACCGTTGCTGGTCATAAGGATGTTTCTTGCCTTGGGAGGAATTGTAACCAATGGTGGTGTCACAGTTATTTTGTGACAAAGAATGGTAAGGCGGACTTTATTGAGGGGGCAGGGGAGAGGCGTCTGTGTCTGTGGATGTAGAGACCACTGCAGTGGGCGTGTTGGCGTAGGAGCGGGAAACTGGGCTCCAACCCCGCCCGGGTTGGTGGGAGTACAGCCAAGAACCCGGTGGAGGCCAGTGGATGAAAAGTTACTCAGAGAAGATACCAGGGGTAGGGGGGATTCTTGTTATAATGACTCGGGCAGGCAGGGTGGTCAGAAAACCAAGGGTGGGTTTGTGTGTGTGTCTGTGTGTGCACACGCAAGACGGGATTCTTGCACAAACTGGACTCTGTTAGGACAGAGGGAGCCCACGGTTGGGCTTGGAGCCGCAGAGACCTCAGAGGGACCAGATTGAGTCAGGGCAGAAGAGTCTCTGTCTGCAGGTCCAGAGAGGAGTAAGAGAAGCAGGATCTTCAGTGAAAGCAGCTTTTTTTTTTATTGGTTTATTTACCGTATGCATACATAATCATAAAAAATTCTGTTTAAATATTTATCTGTTTAAAAAATTATTTCATTTTAGAAAACTTAGAAAATGCATTGTAATTTAATAAATAAAATAAATGCTGCCCATGATCCCACAACCAAGAGGGAACCACTTAAATTTTTGTGTGTTTATTTCTGTTGGTGTTTTTCCCATTTATATTTATGTTTGGACATAACTGGGATAGTACCAATTATAAATGGCTTTTTAGCCTGCCGGTTTTACTTAACAGTGTATTTTGAGTTTTTCCCACGTCAAACATCCTTAGCAAAGAAACATTTAATGTAGGGGAGGCAGGAGTTTCACTTGACCCTCGTGTGGTCCGAAGCTGGGTCTGGAAACTGACCTGACAAAGACAGATTGACAGGCGCAAAGCACGCACGCTCGTGCAGAGGAAGTTTTACGTGACATGGGAGACTTCAAAGGAAGTGGAAGACCCAGCCAGACCGACCTGAGTATTTCTTTTATGCTAAATTTGCTGAAGAGTGGAGGAATGTGCTCGAATAAAGGGCATGAGGTAACTGTCGTCAATGGGAAACCTAGCAGGGGCTGCCTGCTAGGATTCTCCTTGGCATTCCTTTGTCCTGGGAGAGAAGGACGCTTTCTTCCAGGTGTAGAGAGAGCGCCTTTCACGTGAGGGTGCTTTGACCTGTTTGACGCCAGTAGGTGAAATGGGGAGGAGGTCAGACTCCTTCTGCTTAAAATATTCAGTATGCCAAGGTGTCATATTTTGGGGTAGCATGTCCTGAACTTCATCACGTTCAACACTTACTTATTGCAAAGACGTTGTGTGCCAGGTCTTATTTTAGGCACGGGGGACACAGCAGGCACCAGAACAGTCCAGCTCCTCACTCTCATGGGGTTTACATCCCAGTGGGAGGAGCTAGTAAACAAATTAGCAAGTGAGGATCTTCGAGTGGTGAGTGCTGTGAGGAAGACAAACCAAATAAGGGTATAGACCATCCCTTTGTATTTTAGAGGTGAGCTGATTTACCTTCCACGTGGGAGTGTGGGAGAGGATCTGTCTCATTTCATTTTGTCATCAGTGAATGTGAGCATTGAAAACATTTTACTTTATAGGTGACTAGTGGTAGCTCTTCGTAATTTTGCATGTCTTTGATTACTCAGGAAGCCAAACTTCTTTTAAAAAGATTTTATTTATTTATTTTTAGAGAGAGGGGAAGGCGGGAGAAAGAGAAGGAGAGAAACATTGATGCATGAGAGATATATGTATCTCCTGCACTCCCCCCAACCAGTGACCTGGCCTGCAACCCAGGCATGTGCCCTGATCAGGAATTGAACCACTGACCTTTTGGTCCACAGGCTGGCGCTCAGTCCGCAGAGCCACACCAGCCTGGCAAAGCTGAACATTTTTACATAACCATGTACATTTCCTCGTCTTTGAGTTTCTGTGCCTGTTCTCTGCTTCTCCTCTTGAGGGTCTAGTGTTCTATTTTGAATAAGCTCTTACATTACTAATTTGGTGTTGAGTCTTTTATGCACACACAACAGGTTGACAAGCGTCCTTAAACAGTGTAGTGACTGTAAGAACAAAGGAAAAACAGGAAGCCTAGAATTCCCTTCTCTTTCTGCCCCGCCCCCCCATGCCTCCTACTCAGTGAGGCAGAAGTGATCAGAGAAGGGAACATGGAGTTTAGGTGCAAAGAAGTGAAGAAAGGAATTTCAAAAGCTGGGTGGGCAGGTGAGAAGGTCCCAACTGTGGGTCTAGAAGGGAGAAGATGGGCAGAGGCCCGAGAAGCCACAAGAAGGATGCGGAGCGAGGGAAGGGAATGTGAGGGGTGAACATGGAAGAATCCCAGGGACGCCACATGCTGGCCTTGGGTGATCATGTATGTCATTTTTTCTTTTTCTGCCTTTAGAAGATGACTGTGTTCTTCAAAACGCTTCGAAGTCATTGGAAGAAAACCACAGCTGGAGTCTGCCTGCTGACATGGGGAAGCCACTGGCTGTATGGAAAACACTGGTAACTACCTGAGAGCCCCCAGCCTACCCACCTTCCCTCCCACAACCAAACTGTCCCGGAGGACCTGAGGGTGAAATCTTGTTCAGCTGTGCTTGTCTCTGTGGGGGAGCATTGCCCTCAGAGCTCCCCACCATCCACCAAGGATGAAAATAAGTCTACCAAGATATGATCTGCTTGGGGAGGAAAGGTGGCCGATCTCTCAAAGGAGAAGGGCCAAGGGGTCTGTTCCTCAGTGGGCTTTTATTGGGTTCAATTTGCACAGGAATACAGGTAAAGCTCATCAATCATTGTCAGGCAGTAAGGATCAAACAATAGATAACGTTCAAAGAACTCTGAGGGCTTATTCTGAGTCGGGGTCAGTTAGCTAAAGGGCCATAAAACTTTGAGAAAGAAACTCACTTCATGCTTGGACCCTTATCAGAAAATTGAGGACATTCTTAGCAAAGCAGGTTTCACAGGATTTTATGCATTCTTTCTTAGGCCTGATCACCCCCAGGAACCACCCATTCCTGCCCAGGGCTGCATCGCCCTCTGGCATTGTTTCAGGTTTAAGTCAGGCAGGGGAAGTAAGGCAGCCAAGAGATTAGGAGACTTCTTGCAAACAGAATGAGATCTCAGGCTATGTGAAAGCTGAGGGGCAGGGGTCCATCACCCCCTTTTTCTATAGCCCCCAAGTCCTTCCCTGAGGGCCCCTTTGCGATCATGCCTGTCTTAGATTGTCCTTCCTTTGAGGAATCTTACCCATCATTGGTTAACCAGTCATCGGCCGGGGCCAAGCAGGATGAAGTAAAAGGGGGCAGAGGCAGTGCCCCTACCCGGAAGATAAGCTTTGTCTCCTTAGTGGCTTATGGTCCCACGGTCTCTTACTCAGCCTTAGCCATGGAGGGTTACAGTTTCTGAAACCAGGCAGGGCGGTTCCCAACATGTCTCTATAAAATACTGTGGTGTAGAAAGAAAAATAAGTCTTAAAACCACAGAGACAGAGGCTTCTTGCAGCAACCGGACGTGTACAGTTGGAGCTGTGCAGAGGTCCTCACACTGATGCTGCGGTGGACGTAGGTTGTAGCTGCGGGTTGGGGAGGTGAAGCTGTGGAGCTCAGCCTAGGGAGAGAAAGTCACCTGCCAAGTTAACAGTGGACTGGGACCGGGACTGGAACTCCTGTCCCCTCGGGGTTTCACTCCTGTTGCAACTACAGCCTCCTGGTCTCTCATCACTCTGGTTGCCAGACCTGACTGCGTCTGCTTCCTCCAGCACCTGTGACTGTCCCCCTCCATCCCTCCAGCTTGGCTTCATTCAAATGAGACAAAGGCTGCCAGACCTTTTGTTTGAATAAGGAATTCCACAGGGTCCCGGGTTTTATTAGCCTTCAGGCCTGGAGGGAGGAGAAGGCGCCTGAGCGCTTCTTCTGATTTAATAGGGTAATAAGATTTAAATACACAGAGTTTTTGCATAAAAATTAGACAGGTTATTCAGAGAGCCAATCCATTTGCAGGCTTTTGGGGGATTAAGGGCTACATCCTAAATACATGGCAAGTTTTGCTGCAGTCTGGGTGTCTTAAATGACTGCTTTGTCAAACAGAAGACGGAGTAGTGAGGCTTCCCGACAAAGGCTGCACAGTGGAAAGGAGATTCATACCGACACGTCCGTGCGCCCTCTCGGTTCTCCGCCGTCAGATAATTGTGTGGTGCAGCTACAGAGAAGATGAAACTCCCCCCCACCAACCCCACCGCTTTCTTTCTAAGTATTCTCAATGCTAAGCACTTGCATTCCATTAACTGGTATATAAAGAACAGATGAAAGAAGCTTAAAGTTGGTCATATATCAAAGAGAAAAGGGTGGAGGAAAGGTTTTAACTAATGGAATATGACACCCGTGGTGCTTGCCTTTCCCTCCGTTTTCTAACTGAACTTGAGTCCTCAAGGAAAGGCTCCGTTAGAAAGCGAAGTTTAGCAGTAAATGTGAAGATCTAGTTGGCGCGATGCAGACTCAGGAATCGGGCAGCGGCCCGTCTTGGAACCAGAAGGGGGCGTGGAGGGGTTGTGTACAGCAGAAGGTTCTGATAGGAAGAAGGGTGGGGCAAGGGGGCAGTTAACTTGGTCCAGGATATTTGGGGGGCGGGGGCAGGGAGAGAAGGGGAAGGGTTTAATCCTGCCTTTTCTGTCTATGGCAGATGGAGGGGGCCATGTGACAGATTACTGGTGCCTGACCAGAAAATCCCAGACTGGTTGATTAAGACTCTGTTTCCTGGAGAGGTGGAGACTGCAGTTTGGGCAGGGGTTAAATCTACGTTTGGTGTCATGAGCATGCGTGACGCCATTTGGGCCTGGGGACATAGCTCCTCGTACCTGCTGGCGTGGAAGGAGGGAGGGTTTCCTGTGCGGGAGCAGGCTAGGCCTTGGGAGCTCAGTCAGGGCGAACTTCCCACCCACGGAGGGTTGCTGTGGTGAAGATCTGAGGAAATAACTGTGTCCCCTGTTCAGGGTGTCTTTAGAAGTCCCATGACAATTTCTTGGCAGTGCAGCCCTGGCCAGGTTGCCCAGTGGGTCGGAGCATCGTCCCGCGCACCAAAAGGTTGCTGGTTGGATTCCCGGTCAGGGCGCATTCCGGTTCGAGCCCCGGTCTGGGCACGTATGTGAGTCAGCCTATCACATCGATGTTTCTCTCCCCCTCCATCTCTCTCTCAAATCAATAAAAACGTATCCTCCGGTGAGGATTAAAGAAAAAAGTTTAGCCCGGCTGGTGTAGCTCAGTGGATTGAGCGCGGGCTGGGAACCAGGCGGTCCCGGTTCGATTCCCAGTCGGGGCACATGCCTGGGTTGCAGGCCAGGTCCCCAGTGAGGGCCATGTGAGAGGCAACCATACATTGCTCTTTCTCCCTTCCTTCTCCTCTCTCTAAAAATAAATAAATAAAATCTTTAAAAAAAGAAAAAAGAAAAAAGTTTGAAAAGTTCCATTAAGTCTCCAGCACACCAGAGGCCTCATTCTCTTTTTTGTAAAATTTTTATTTTGATAAAATACACGTAACATAAAATTTAACATCTTAATCATTTTCTTAAAGTACGCAATTCAGCGCTATTGAAAACATTCACATAGTTGCGCAACCATCACCACCATCCATCTCCAGAATGGCTTTCATCTTGCAAAACAGAAACTCTGTATTCATTAGACTATCCTCTGCCCGCCCGGCCCCCCCAGTGCCTGGCAACCACCGCGCTGCTTCCTGCAGAGGCCTCTTGCAGAGCTGGATGGGAACAGCTGCAACCAGACCTGTGGCGGGGGCCTGGAGGCCTCACTTTGCGGTCGCCCCCTTGACATTCGAGGTCACTGCTCAAGACGCCACCCCCACCGTCCTGCTGCTCTTCTTGGCCTCAAACTTTTCTCCTGTGTGCTGTGGTATTCTTTTCGCCCTTTTTAAATTTAGCCCCCCCTTTTTAAAAAATGTAAACATATAATGTAAAACTTACCCCCTTACCTTAACCATTTTTAAGCGTGCAATGATTACTGTTAAGTTATTCACATTATCACCCAATAGATTTCCAGAACTTTTTCATCTTGCGAAACTGAAACTCTCTACCCACTGAACAAGAACTCCCCACTTCCTCCTCCCCCAGCCCCTGGCGACCTCCCTCCCTCTCAGTCTCTTAGTTAGACTGCTTTAGATTCCTCCTGTAAACGGAATCTCATGGTATTTGTCTATGGCAGCTGGCTTATTTTATTTAGCATAATGTCCGTAAGTCCATCCATGTAGCATGTGGCAGGATTTTCTTTTTTAAGGCTGAGTGATACTGATTACGTGTATACACCACATTTTCTTTATCCGTTGATCTGCTGATGGATATTTGGGCTGCTTCCACCTCTTGGCTACTGTGAACAACGCTAGTGCAGTGCCCTGAGGTGTGCAGCTGTGTCTTTGAGGTCTTGCTTTCCATTCTTCCAGGTGTGTACTCAGAGGTGGCATTGCTGGATCACATGGTAGTTCTATTTTTAATTTTTTGAGGACCCTCCATACTGTTTCCATATCGGCTGTGCCATTTTTCATTCCCACCAGCTGCACATGGGCCCCAGTTACTCCACATCCTCACCGACACTCCTTATTCCAGGTTCTCGATAGTGGCCATCCTAATGGGCGAGATAGGGCATCTCATGGTTTTGGTTTGCATTTCGCCAATAATTGGTTGATGCAGACTCCAGCCCGCGGGGTCCGTGTGTTGTGGCTGCGACCAGCAAATTCACACAGACTGCAGAAGTCCTATGGGGGAAAGGGGGCGGCATGGCCGCTCTCTGAGTGAGAGAGAGGGCCCCAACCCCTGCCTGGACCGGCTTTTATTGCTTTTCTGGGTTCATTACATCTAGGATGGTCCTCCTTTACTATGCACAGGTTTGCTGTAGGACATTACCTTTTACAGAAAGCAAAGGAAAGAATGTTGCTAATCACTTCAAAGAGAAGGATGTTGCAGATCCAGGGGAAAAGTGGTTGAACTGGTTATACTCCATACTTGGGAGGTTTAGCACAGGCTTTAGGAAGTTGCTTTAGAGATATGCAGTAAACATTTGCTGCCTCAGTTCAGGGTGAGGGAGTTTTAGCAAGAGCAAGCCTCAAAGCAGCCTAGGTATAATGCAGGCCTGGTTTCCCATGGGAAAGCCAGTCCGTGGGTTTGGTTTCCTGTGTGCCAATTCGTGCCTGTTGGTTTTCTGAGAGGGCTGGGCTACGTTTGCCACGCCAAGCGGATTGGTTCCCTGTAGTTGGTGATATTGAATGTATTTTTGTGTGTTTCTTGGTCATTTACTTATCTTCATTGGAGAAATGTCTGAGCCCTTTGCCTATTAAAAAAATCAAGTTACTTGGTTTTATGTTGTTGAGTTGTAAGCATCTTCCGACCCCTTATGAGATATGTAAGTCTGCAAATATTATCTCCCTTTTCACAGGTTGCCTTTTCACTCTGCTGAGTGTATCATT
>PVJI01029627.1:0-15071 GCA_004026765.1 Micronycteris hirsuta
CTACTCTTCTCACTGCACTGATCACTCTATATTGTGATAAATTTGTCATGTGTTTTAATCCCCTGCTACATTATAGGTAGGAATCACATTTTATGTGTTCAAAGTGCATTGGGATAGAATGGGCTCTCAAAAAGCATTTTTTGAGTGAAATTGCACTGAATCTCTAGACAAATATTTAAAATCCATTCTCTTAGTCTCTGTATGGACATTAAAGGAAAAAAGAGGCAGAAAAGCTACAAAATCAAACTCCAAAAAAGCTATAAAATCAAACTCCAGCTGCTCCATTTCTAAATCAACTTTGCAAATCCTCTATAATTTGAGAATTGTCCTCACATGTAAGAACAATGATACTCACATGGAATTCAAAGAAAATGTAATCTTCCCAATGGGTTATGATATGACACCAACACTCAAATTCATTCATTTTCTCTCTCACTCTATCATCTGTCTATCTATCTACCTATCTATCATCTATCTATCTCAAACACACACAGACAAATCATATGTATTTCACAACACTGGACATTCTGGTAAAACACTGAGTATTTGAGTTGGGCCACCACAATATTGTTGAAGCCATTAAAACAGATTAAATTCTGAAAGTGTTTTGAAGCAATCAAATAAAGAAGGAAGGGCAGGCACAAGATTTTGGCAAGCTCTATGAGGCATTTCAAAATCAGATTTTCAGAGGTTCCTTTTTGAAATTCCATTTGCTGACTGAGTATTTATTAATATAATCCTTCAGTGCAAAAAATCATTCACTGAACAAACGTGAATATATTTCCAAATCCAGGTGTTAAAACTGTTTCATTATTTCACCTGAAGTTCCCTCTACAAAAAAAAGAAATCACCTTAATCTTATACCGTCTGGTGTGAGGAGTCTATTCCATTAGCCAAGGCAGCTGCACCTTTGTTAATTTCCCTTAGTAGAAATAAAATTAAAATTCTTCAAATGCTTCAAGGTTTGGGATTTTGTTTAAACTGGTTGGAAGGAGTGCTGATGTCAAATGTACTACTAGGAATTAGGTTACTTATGACAGGACGATTTTCAATGACATTGTAGAGAAAACACCAACTGTCAGGGAACATGCAGCTGAAATTATGCTTCCACTATTGTGATGAAAGCCAGGTTGCCACTCTGCCTTTTATGTTTTAATTGTGTTTCCATAACATGGGGCCAGGGTACCAATGGCATGTTGGTTGTTTATGCCCTGCCTCAAAATGAAAGGTAATTTGAAGCAGCTAGGATGACGCTGATAGAAGGGTCTCAAACTTGAACCTATTTTACGTTACAGAAGGAATGATAAGATGGAAATGAGACTGTCTAGAGGCACTGCTGGGTCCTGGTTTTCTGCAGAGCCTGGTGGAAGAAGCAGTGCAGGGGGAGTCCCAAAGGCCTTGGTTCAGTGAGTTCCACAGCTAACCTTCCACTTGTGCTCACCATGCTGGAGATGATGCCAACAGTGGGTCTTCTCAGTGATGTGGTGACCAGGGACTGTGGGTAAATACACTAGAGCTTAGAATTAAGACTCCAGACAAGCTCGAGGAGGGAAAAAAGGAAATTCCTGACTTTCAGAGAGAGCCATGCCCAGCAAGAGCTCACCCTAAGGCTAGAGGACTACCTGGGACACCGGCTAGCTGTCACTGGGGAAGGACCCCTTTGTGGTGTGTATTACTGTCCTAAGTACCATGAGAGGACAGGTAAAAATAACCCGAGTGGAATCTTAAGAAATAAAACCACTTCACCTTATAGATTTGAAAGAAGCCAAGAATATGAGATTGTTTTGGGGGGGAGTCCAGTGAAAGATTGATAATTCAATGAGGGAAGAGTCCCTTCACTCCAACCATGTCAATGTTCTCATGAGAATTTGACTCAACAGACCCACAAGAGACCAAACATGACTGGTCCGTGGGGCGTCTAACTGATCCCTGAGCCTCAGCCTACTTTGCAGTCTGCATGGAACTGCATTAAAACTCATGCCCAAGTCACCAGCTGGGGCTGGTGCAAATTAACAGAAATGCACAAGGAGGGAGGCTGATGGAAGCTCAGGGAAAGAACCGGGGTAACATGAAGACCCCTTTTAGGATCTTGTTTCCTGGTAATTCCCATCAAAGTTCTACTTACGTTATACTCAGTGGCTCTCAGTAAGCATTTACTCTTCTACTTTTACCTATACCACCTGGTAAAGTGGATGAGGACATTTTTATTTGCCCACAGTGCTATGATATAAGAAACTAAGGATTTCCACAACTAGAAAAACCACTAGACTATCCAGCCCAAAACTCCACTGTCTGAATATAAGCTCACAAAAATTTACCTCCACAAGAAAGCATGGACTGTTTTGTTAACTAACATATCCCCAGTTCCCAGGAGAGTACCTGGCACATATAGTAGGTCTTCAAATATGTTTGAATAGAACTGAATTCTAAAAAAGGTGCCCAGGAATTCCATGTGGCAGGTTTAGGATTTTTCCTTTACATTACAGCAGAAAGAACACATGGCAGAGTGGGAGTGGGGGCAAGATGGTCACAGTGCTGGTTTCTCTTCACCCTTATCAAGCCATGAGACCTTAATCAAGTCACACACCTGCCTTGAGTCTTGATTTTCTCATCTATGAAAAGAGAAGTGTTGATACCAGAAGTGTTTTCCAACTGTGTTACATCAGGAATCCAAGCTTAGTAGAGGTGCTCTTTGCAGGAGATGAACCATAACTGCCTTTATTTGCCTTATTTTGAGGATTTCCCAGAATATTTTATTGACTCAGTTTCCACCGCTAATGATAAAAGGTTGGAAAACAAACCATTTGGGTCTTTTGCACCTAAAGACTCTATCTCCTGACAATATTTGTAATTCTTTAAATCTGGCTCCACTGGCATCTTATGGTTCCTAAGATACCTGAAAGTCCTTCTCTCCTCAGGGCCAGTCCACCTCTGTTCCCTCTGCCTGGAAGGTAACTTCCTCATGAAAGCCCCCCTCCTATCCTCAGATTAATCTGAGTCCCTGTTATTTGTTCTCACAGCACTCTATTTATTAATAGTATTTTTATAGTGAAAATCAATTAAATCAATGTGATTATTGGTCTCATGTCTGTTCATCTTGCTAGATTGTCATTTCCAAAAGGATGAGAACAGACACTGGGTCTGTTTTTTTCACCACCTTGTCCCAAGAGCGGAACTGATACATTTTACTCAATAACTACTTCTTGAATGATGAATAAATGAATGGATGACAAATTTTACATGTATTAAGATGTTACATAAGAGCTGTCTAAGAACTTGCATAATAGTTCATTACAGTATAGTTACTATACCCTACATAATGTAAGACATTGGACAGGCTGGAGCTAGGGTTACACTTCTTTCAGAAAAGTAGAGAAACTATACTTTGCCTCATTCTCTGTCTTATGTGGTCTTAACGTGACAGGCCAGTGGCTCCTCACTAACAGCTCAAATTACCTGGGGATACATATTCCAGACCTGGGCTGTCTAATACGGAAGCTACTAGGCACATGTGGTTATTTAAATTAATAGTGACGAAAATTTTAAAAAATTAAAAATTCAGTTCCTTAGTCACACTAGTAACCTTTCGAGTGCTCAATAGCCACATATGGTTAGTGACTATGGTCCTGGACAGTGCAGATGTAGACCATTTCCACCACGTGGAAAGTTTTGTTGGACAGCAACTGTTCCATCACCTGCTTAGCTCAACACATGCCATACTTCGGGGTCATTCTGGATGACATTGTTCCCTACCTGAGTTTTGCCTTTTTTCCCAACATAAATAACCAGGACTAGCTATTGCTGAATGTTTACTGCTGATGTTTTCTGAAAGGACAGAAATGAAATTCTAGAAGCTTTCATCTGTCAAAAAAAGTTGCTTCTCCAAAAAGGAGAAGGGATTAAGCAAAGAAAAAAAGTCAGACACAGACAACAGTATGATGATTACAAGAGGGAAAGGGGGGATGTAGAGGAGGGGAAAAGGGAGATAAATGGTGATGGAAAGAGACTGGGCTTGGGGTGGTGAACACACAATACAATACACAGATGATGTACTGTAGAACTGTATGCCTGAAACCTATATAATGTTATTAACCAATGTCACTTCAATAAATTTAATAAAAAAGTTACTTCTCTGATCCTTTTCATCTGCCCAGTAGATTTTAAATGTTTTACTTATTTTTTATTATTTTCACTCCCTTTGCTGGCAACAACATCCTGTCAAAGTTGGCCCTCTCAAATTGGCCCCTGTGTTGCTGGCTGTCTCATGGTACTTCTCCCTGAGGAGTTCACCTCATTCCCCATGCGCCCCAACTCTATGGAGCCTGGGCTAAGTCCTTGGTTGGTTTCTCATAATTTCTGTTCCTCTAAGACCCTGGTTCATTTGTTTCTGACAAAAACTTTAAGCTGTTGAATAATAGCTCCAATATTTGCATTCATATGTCACTTTTCATCTAATGGTTGAAAAAAATTGCTGGAGAGAAAACCTAAAGACATCTGCTTTCCTGAAATGTACTCTTCATTTTCTGACTTATTCTTGTTGAGATCATCATGGATTTGATTATTCTGTGATCATTTCCTCCAAGGCTTCTGTCTAATCTTTATTTTAGAGATTTGGACTGGTAATCTTTGTTTCCTCTTTCATAACATTACATTAAAGAGAAATTTCTGCCTTCATTGATTCAGCCCCTCCTGATGCTGTGAACCATACTCAAGCAGCAGCTGGGAATGGTCTGGGTTCCTCCAGAAGCTGATACCAAAACAAAGATTCACAGCTACAGTATTTTTCAGACTATAAGACACACCTCCCTCCCAAAATTTGGGATAAAAAGGGGGGTGCATCTTATAGTCTGAATGTAGCTGAATTATAGTCTGAATGTTATTTATGTTATTAAATATTTTACCACATTTTTTGCTTCAAAATTTATTTTCCCTATTTTCCTCCTCTAGAACCTAGGTGCACCTTATGGTTCAAAAAATACAGTTTAACCTCAAAGAATCTCAGAACAAAACTCAAGAATATTTATAGGAATACAAAAACACCCAACACCTAACAAGGTAAAATTCACAATGTCTGGAGAGCCAGTCAAAGATTACCAGTTATGAAAAGAACAGAAAAATAGGACCCATAATGAGAACATGCATCAATCAGTTAGGACCAACCCCAGACTAACACAGATGTTAGAACTGGCAGACAAGGACATTAAAACAGTTGTTATAACTTAGTCCATAGTTCAAAAAGTTACGTAGAGACATGGAAGATATTAGTAAGATTCAAACTGAGCTTCTCTAGATGAAAACTACAACGTCTGAGATGAAACTATATTGCACAGGATTAATGAAAGAATGGATATTTCAGATGAAATGATTACTGTGAACACACAATAATAGAATATATCCAAAGTAAAACAGAGAAAAAGGAATTTCAACACCTCTCTCAATAATTAATATCACAAACAGGAAGTAAATGAGGCAAATTAAACAATCCTATCAACCAACTTGACCTAACAGACATTTGTGGAACACCACACTTGAGAGCAGAACATATGTTCTTTCCAAAAGCACATGAAACATGTATCAAAATAAAACATATTCTGGGTCATAAAACTGGTCTCAATTAATTTAAAAGGAATCAAGTCATACAAAGTTTGACTTTAATCCACAATGGAATTAAATTATAAGTCAATCATAGAAAGACACCTAAAATAATCTCCCAAATATTTGGGAACAAGATATTTGGTTCTTTATTATATTTCTAAATAATCCATATGTCAAAAAAGAATGCAAAGAGAAATTATAAAGCATTTTGAATTGAATGAAAGTAAACACCCAATATCAAATTTTGGAGATGCCACCAAGTAAGGAGAAATACATATATGACAGTATATATCTATGTTGAAAAAAGAAAAGCTTCGAATCAATGACTTTAGTTTCCAGCTTAAAAAATTAGAAAAAGAGCAATTTTCACACTGGTTTCCATAGTGGTTTACATCCCCAAGTGCACAAGGGTTCCCTTTTCTTGACATCCTGCTAACATTTATCTTTGGGGTTTTTTTTTGTTGTTGTTTTTAATATATTTTATTGATTAAGCTATTACAGTTGTCCCATTCCGCCCCTTTATTCCCCTCTGCCCTGTATTCGCCCCCCACTTTCCCCTCTTTAGTTCTTGTCCATGGATCATACACATAAGTTCTTTGGCTTCTACATTTCCAATACTATTCGTAACCTCCCCTGTCTGTTTTCTACCTACCATTTATGCTACTTATTCTCTGCACCTTTACCCCCTCTCTCCCCCTCCCACTCCCCTGTTGATAACCCTCCATGTCTTATATAAATCCCTTTAACATTTCATTTAATAAAGGCTGGGTGATGATGAACTCCTTGAACTTGACCTTATCTGAGAAGCACTTTATCTGCCCTTCCACTCTAAATGAAAGTTTTGCTGGATAGAATAATCTAGGTTGTAGGTACTTGTCTTTCATGACTTAGAATATTTCTTTCCAGCCCCTTTTTGCCTGCAAGTTTTCTTTTGAGAAATCAGCTGACAGTCTTATGGGAACTACTTTTAGGTGATTGTCTCCTTTTCTCTTGCTGCTTCTAAGATTCTCTCCTTATTTTTAATAGTGGGTAATGTAATTATGATGTATCTTGGTGTGTTCCTCTTTGGGTCCAACTTCTTTGGGACTCTCTGACCTTCCTGGACTTCCTGGAAGTCTATTTCCTTTGCCAGATTGGGGAAGTTCTCTTTCATTATTTGTTCAAATAAGTTTTCAATCCCTTGGTCTTCCTCTTCTCCTCCTGGCACCCCTATAATTCGGATGTTGGGACATTTAAAGATGTCCTGGAGGTTCCTAAGCCTCTCCTCATTTCTTTGAATTCTTGTTTCTTCAGTCTTTTTCGGTTGAATGTTTTTTTTTCTTTCTTCTCGTCCACACCATTGATTTGAGTCCCAGTTTCCTTCTCATCACTATTGGTTCCCTGAACATCTTCCTTTATTTCACTTAGCATGGACTTCATTTTTTCATCTAATTTGTGACCAAATTCAACCAATTCTGTGAGCATCCTGATTACCAGTGTTTTGAACTGTGCATCTGATAGGTTGACTATCACTTTGTGGCTTAGTTGTATTTTTTCTGGAGTTTTGATCTGCTTTTTCATTTGGGCCATTTTTTTTTTCCTCTCAGTGCACCTATAGGTATAATGGGGCAGAGATTTAGGTGTTCACCAGGGCAACCAACGTCACTGTGTTGTGACTCTGCCTGTGGGGAAGGGGTCTGAGAGGGCACAATGACGCTTGCTCCGCTCGCTACCCAGAAGCAAATTTGGCCCTTCTGGTGCTGATTCCCACATGGGCAGGCTCGCTCTAGGATCCTGTGGGTCTCTTCAACAAACTCCCCTGTGAGGCTGGGAGTTCCTCCCACTGCTACCTCAACCCCCACAGGTGCTTTCAGTTGGTGGTTTGAGGTCTTATTTCCCCAAGCTGGGCCCCTGAGCTCTGCGGTCTGCTCCACTCCTCAACTTTTTCTCCTGGTTTATCTGCGCACAAATGTGGGACTGTCTGCTCCACCATCCTCGGTCCTGCTGGGTCCAAGTCCACCAGCCCTGGTTCCCCCGGCCTGTTGCAGCGTTGTGCGCCTGGCTTCACCAACTGCCATCTCGCCGTGCGCCCAGCTCCACCCCACTTACTGGTCTGGATGAATGTGTCTTTAACTCTGGTTGTCAGACTTTCATAAAGCTCGATTTTCTGTCAGTTCTGGTTGTTTTTTGTTTTTAAATTGTTGTTTTCTGTCTTTTGGTTGTGTGAGGAGGCATAGCATGTCTACCTACACCTCCATCTTGGCCGGAAGTCCCTTGTCAGTTCTGTTTTTTTTTTTCCTTTGTTTTAAATCACAGGTATCCTAGCAGGTTTAAGGTGATATATTATCATAGTTTTGATTTGCATTTTCCTGGTAACTAGTGATGCTGAGCAGACTCATGTACCTATTGGCTATTTGTGTGTTTTCTTTGGAGAAACAAATTGGGTTCATTTGACTATTTTAAAATGAGGTTATTTGTGTGGTTTTTATTTTGTTTTGCTATTGAGTTTTAGGAATTCCCTATATATTTTGGGTATTAACACTTTCATATATATATATATATATATATATATATATATATATATATATAGTTATCAAATAATTTCTCCCAATCTATAGGCAGTCTTTTCATTTTGTTGATTATTTCTTTTTCTGTGCACCAGCATTTTCATTTATTGTAGTCCCTGAAGAGAACGACCATAAATTCCATCAATCCCACTTCTGGGAAGATATCCAAAGAAAATTACATCAGAATACTCAAAAGAGAGCTGCACTCCAATGTTCACTGCAACATTATTCACAATAGGCAAGATAAGAAAGCAACTTAAATGTCTACTGACAGCTAAACGAATAAAGAAAATGTGGTGTATATATATATATACAATGTAATATTATACAGTCATAAAAAGATGAAAATTCTGTCATTTATAACAACTGTACTAAGTATAATATCCTAAGTGAAATAAGCCTATGGAAAACAAGTACTATGTGATACCATTTATAGCTAAAACAGTCAAACTCATAGAAGCAGAAACTATAAAGTTGGTTGCCAGGAGCTGGGGGAAGAGCAAACAGAGAGTTATTAGAAGTTTCCGTAATAGAAGATGAATAAGTCCTAGAAATCTATCATATAGCATTGTCTATAGTTAATGATCCTGTATTGTATACTTAACATTTTTCTAGAAGGGTAGATCTTACATTAAGTGTTCTTATCACACAAAATAATAATAAATAAATAAAGGGAATGGGAGCAAACTTTTGGAGGTGATGGATATGCTTATGGTATAGACTGCAGTGATGGTTTCGAAGATATATATTATCTCCAAACTCATCAATGTCCCTAAATGTCCATTGTGTATTTCAATATGTACAGCTTTATGTATGCAATCATACCTCAGTAAAGTGGTTAAAAATAAAATCCAAAACAAGAAGATAGAAAATAATAAAGATCAGAGTGGGAATTAATGAAATAGAAAATAAATTTTAAAAAAAAGCAACCAAGAAAACCAATGAAACCAAAAGTTGGTTCTAGAGTTTCTCAATAAAATTAAAAGATCAGGAATGAGAGAGATGACAAAAATTTAGATTCTATACATATATTAAAAGGATATTAAGAGACTTCCAGTCAAGATGGATACATAGGTAAATGTGCTTCATCTCCTTGAGCAACTACAGCAAAAATTGCAACTAAACTACAAAAAAAATATTACCCAGATTTTTCAGAAACTTGAGCTGTATGGAAGTATGACAACCAAGGATTTTAAGAAGCCACATTCATCCATATGGTTAGGAGGAGTGGAGATGTGGAGTGGAGTGGAGACTCCACATGTGGTAGATAAAAATCAGGAGGGATACTTTGGGAGGGAGGGATACTTTGGGAGTGAGTGATCCCATCCCAGACAAGACCACCCAGCCCAGGGTTCCAGCACCATGAAGACAAGTCCCCATAATTTCTGGCTGTAAAAACCAGGGGGGTTGGGGTAGTGGAAGGAACTGCAGGATTCTCAGGATACTCCTTTTCAAGAGCCCACAAAAGTCTCAAAACTTACATAGACCCACTCCCTGTGGGATTCAGAACCAGGGCAACAGATAGAAGGGCAAAAGTGGCATATTGGGGAGAATGTGAAGTGATTGGCAACAGGGTGAGTACCAGGAGACAGCTTCCTCCTGGGCAGATCTCCAGGGACCAGGAAGTGGCACTGTCCCCTCTCTGAGCTCTCTTCCACACAGAGTCACAAAATGGTGAAACGGGTTGTCTTGCTATGGGATTACCTAAGGCTATCAAGGAATACACTAAGTTTCATCCTAATGAACTCCTTACCCAGTGAGTTAAGCAAAACATTCAAAGTGACAACCTGAAGCACCACAGATTTGATGTATGAACACAGAGGGCATCAAAGGGAAAAAATTGGGACAATTGTAATAGCATAATCAACCAAATATATTAAAAAAGGATATTAAGTAAATATTATGAACGATTGAGTATGACAATAAATTTGACAACATAGAAGAAATGAACACACTCTTTGACAAAAACAAACAACCAAAGCTCATTCAAAAGGAAATGGATAATGAATAGGTCTATATATAGTAAATAAATTGAATTTCTAGTTAAAAATCTTAATATAAACAAAACTCTAGTCCCAGATGGCTCTGTTGGCAAGGTCTAACCAAATACTTAAGAAATAAAAAACACTAACCCTACACAAACTCTTCAGCTCACACAGAATTTATTTTATAACAAAATAACAATATTACTCTGTTAACTATGAAAACCAGAGATAGATATTACAAGAGAAGAGTACTATAATAGACTAATATTCCTGTTGAGTATATGAGGCCTGTCCAGAAGGTATCCAGCCATGTAATATGAAAAATAGAGACATTTATTGAAAAAGATACAAAATATAAGAAACATTGTACAAAGGACAATGATACCTCAGTCCCCTTCAAAGTGGGCACCTTGGGACCTCACACAGTTCTCCCAGTTGCCATTAGCTGCCCCATTGTATTTTCCTGTATCTCACTGGCACTCAGAAATCTCTTCCCTTTCAAAGGTGATTTTAGTTTTGGGAAAAGCCAGAAATCTCAGGGCACCAAATCTGGGCTGTATGGGTGCTGTGTCACGTTGGCGACTTGATGTTTCATGAAAAAGCTCTGAACAAGACATGATGCATGAGTGGGCATGTTGCTGTGATAAAGCTGCTAATCACCAGTTGCCCATAGCTGTGGCCTTCTGAATCATCGGAATAGTTTCCTTGGAGAAATGTTCAAACTTAAGGCAAAATTTGATGCAGATTCATTGCTCTACTCACTCAGTCATTTTGAATGCAATAGCCACACAGTACACAGTCTCACTCAAAGGTATCTACCTCCCCCACTGACTAGTATAGTGAAGTCATCATTGTTCACACATGAGCATTCCAGTCCACTCTCCTTGGCTGCCAGGTTACATCAATGTCATACAAACTGTTCTTGTTATATTAACAATAGCTAGACTTTATCCAGACAGACCTTGTAGATGCAAAAGTTCTGAATAAAATTTTAGCAAATTGAACCCAACAATATGTAAAAGGATAATATATCATGACTAATTGAGGTTTATCCTAGGAGTCAAATTTGGTTCAATATTCAAAAATCAATTGATGTAATCCACCATATTAATAAACTAAAACTGAGAAACTATATGATCGCCTCAACAGACACATAAAAATCACCTGATAAAATTCAATATCCATTCTTGATCAAAACTCTTGGCAAACTGGGAACATAGGAGAACTTCCTCACCTGATGATAAAGAACCTTACAACTTTTCATATTAAATGGTGAAAGACTGAATGCTCCTCGTCTAATAAGGAACAAGATAAGGATGTTCACTCTCTCTACTTCTGTTAAAAATGACAAAATTCTAGCCAGTGCCATAAGAAAAGAAAAGGGCACTAGAATTAGGAAAAAAGTAAATCTGTATTTATCTGTAGACAATATGATCCTCTATTATACAGAAAATTTAATGTAATATACGAAAAGCTACTAGAACTAATATGTAAGTTTAGCAGGTTGCAGGATACAAGCTGAATATGCAAAAATCTATTGTGTCTTAAGTGTTAGCAATGAACAATCAAAACCTGACATTAAAACAAAATACCAGGTTTCTAACTCCCTATTAGCATCTCACTTTGCACTGAATCTTACCTCTTTTTGCTGGAGGTTCTCAGCTTAACAATAACCTACAACCTTCCGACCAACTTGTTGCTGGAGGTTCTCAGAGAGCAAAGCTCACTCTTCCTCTTCCAGACTCACAAGACTTCATCAACTAAAAGCCCTTTCAGCACCATAAAGATAGTTTCAAATTATGTTCTTTCTCTAAAGCTTTCAATTTATATAATAGATACAAAGATCTACATTATTTTTCTAGTCTCAGACTTTAATCTTCACCTTATTCCCCTTATCTTTTTAATTACCACTTTTTAAAAGCACAATCTTTCCCTTTATAACCACTTACATTTTGAAAAAGGTTAATACTTTCAAGATAAAATGAAATCAGAACTAAGAAAAAAAAGTCCTTTTTTTGAAAACAACAAAGATTTGTTGTCTAATAAATTATTTTTAAGATTTCGGTTTTGTTCAAATTTTGAAAACACTGCTAAACTCCTGGTTTCAGGTATTATTTTCTTTCCAGCTTCTGTGATTTCCAACTAGTTTGTGATCTTGATCAGAGGGCTGAGCTTCAAGATACACATTTCAAATGATTATTTCATACTTTTGTCAAGAAACTAACTGGTTATAATAAAAACCAAGTCATTTCTATTTTGATGGGAGGAAAACATATGGTTTATGGAAGAAATTTTGTTAATATAATGAAAAGATAATTTGAGAACTAAAAATTCCAAATTTGTATTTTAAAAATATGAAAGACATGGAATGAGGGAAAATTTGAAATGTGGGTAGAACATGCTTACAGTCAGACTGAAAGCATTAATTCTATTGAATTGGGTTGAAATGTACACATATATCGAAATGTTACAGGGTGCAGCCAAGAAATGGGCCCAAACAAAGATTTGTAGTGGGGTCCAGAACTCAAGGTATCCAGGAAATACTGGAAAAATGTATATAGAATGTCCTCACCCCTATAGGTCTGAACTGGGTGGGGAATGGGACTCCTGGAGCAGCATTCAGAGCTTTGGGTATGGCAGCAGCTTTGCAGCTAGCCTCTGCCATGGTCATTTAACATATCTATAACCTTTAACTGGTTCCATGGATATGTTAAATAGCTTTGGCCATGCTTTGAGCCAGGGGGATGGAGGAGATTTCCACCCAGGATGTAGCCTAGAGGCAACTCCCCCTAGCCACAGAGCCTGCGTGAAAACTGGGAAATGGTTGGCTCTGGGCCATGGGGTCACCCCCTGCCCACAGCTAACATGGCAGCCCAGAAAAACTGGAGGAATATGAAGTGCTGGCAGGTGTAGCCAATGAAAGGAGGAGTTGGAGGTGGAGCTACAGAGGAAGGGCTGTGCGGGGGATTTAAACCCAGGCATGGCAGCCATAGCTCTCTCTTGGAACACGCGGCTTTTGGTGAGAGGGGAAAATCCCGCAGCTTTGGGGCTCCCTTTGCCATGCGGCTTGGGAGGCTGGGAAGCAAGATGTAGCAGCGATGTTGGACTCTCTCTTGGCGGTTTGGGGGAATGCAGGAGAGACACTGCGGGAAGGACGCTCTCTTGGAACACGCGGCTTTTGGTGAGAGGGGAGAATCCCACAGCTTTGGGGCTCCCTTTGCCACACGCCTTGGAAGCAGCAGAGACTTTGCCTGGTAGAAAAGGGGTGCATGGACTCTTGCTGGTGGGCCATGAGAAGGTGCCACATGGGTTTGGATTAACTGAAGATCGCGGGGGCGACACAGTGGATGGTGTCAGAACTGAGGATCTGCCTGAATCATAGACTTCTACTTCTTTCCCTGAGATACGATACCCTGGACTGGGCAGGGGGAGAAGGAAGGACTGTGTGTGTTTGTGGGTATTCTGGAGAACTTTAGTATTTTAAAGGAGACCTTAAGTCATTATCCCAGGCCTGTGTAACATATAAATAAATAATTCTTGTCCTTTTTACAATCTCTGGCATTAAGAGATATCTTTCCATGTGGCGGCGTGCATAATGAACCTGTGGAGCAGGGTTGGGGCATCATTGGATGTCCCCAGCACCCTTTGCTCTGTAACAGAAACAGATATCAAAGTGTCTAATACATACTTTTTGTTTGCTACTTCAAATATTTAGTGACATTAATGATCACCTTCTCATTTACCCTTCAGGCCAAGTTCTCTTCTAAATTCAATCACATCCATACTAACACAGGCCATATGTATGTATCCTGAAGCTGATTTTGTTTCTGTTGACAGGGATGAAAATGCAAAAGAACATCCATATGCAAGGCTGGCAAGTGGAGGTGAAACAGTCTGCATACATATCCCTGACAAGATTTTTTTCTGGGACTAATTACCATGATTTGACATGACTGCATATTTTTTAGACACCATATGATCCTGGCAAATGGAAGTGTCAGTGAAAATTATACTCCATCAGCTTAAACCTTCCTAAATGCTACAGAAGTAATTTGATTTGTGCTGTGAGCAAAGTCTTTAAAAAGCATCCTGATTGTGATCATGTTTTATCCCAACCAAACAGTTAGAGAACACATGGCTATTATAAATAATAATAATAAAAACACCTGCCTATTTATAATAGCCATGTTTAATCTGTTGTATGTCCTAGACCTGTTCTGTACAAAAAGGTAGCCACCCATGACATGTGGCTACTGACAACTCCAAACGTGGACAGTTTGAATTGAGACGTACTGTAAGTGTAAAATACACACTGAATTTCGAAAACTTGGTATAAAAAGAGAATATAAACATCCTCATTGGTAATTTTGTATTGATTACATATTAAAATATTTGAACAAGCAACAAAATGGGTTAAATAAAATATATTATTAAAGTTAACTTCACCTGTTTCTTTTTTACTTTATTTAATGAAACTATTAGAAAATTTAAAAGTAAATATATCTCTTGCATTATATTGCTATCAAAGAGTACTATTCTATACAGTAAAGATGAACATATTCTCTAGACTCACTTCTTAGTCTATTTTAAAGTATACAGATTTGAAAATCAACATAAAAAGAAGACCACTCTTTGAGTCAATCCCCATGCACATTAAGTTTAATCCTCTGTGAGCACCAGGCTATGGGTCATTTTCCTTTTCAGAGCATGAAACAGTCATCTTCTAGGGCTACAGTACAATTTCTGCAGTGACAACAGACTCCTGGTGATCATTTTAATGTTACGTTGCAGCCAAAATGTCATTCTCATTATTTAAAAAAACAAACACCCGCCTTTCAGGCAGGAAGGGGAATACCTCTGTTATCTGACAGCCAGAACACTGGAGCCCCAAGTTCTGGCCCCAAACCACCTTTTCCGGAGGCAGACACCACCACTGCCAGCCCCA
>PVJI01029628.1:0-15084 GCA_004026765.1 Micronycteris hirsuta
GTCCTGCCATAAGAACAGACACATAAATCAATGGAACAGAATAGAGAGCCCAAACTTAAACCCAAGTCTCTATGGCCAAGTAATATTCGACAAAGGGGGCAGAAACATAAAATGGAATCAAAATAGCTTCTTCAACAACTGGTGTTGGTACATTTGGACACCTACATGCAAAAAAAGGAAACTGAACCACCAACTTACATCATACACAAAAATAAATTCAAGGTGGATAAAATGCTTAAATATAAGTTGTGACACCATAAAAGTCCTAGAGGAGAACATAGGCAGGAAAATCTCAGATATTCCATGCAGCAATATTTTCACTGATATGTCCCCTAGAGCAATGGGACCTCATCAAATTAAAAAGCTTCTGCATGGCTAAAGTGAACAGCATTAAAAATTAAAAGATAACCAACTATATGGGAAAACATATTTGCCAATGATACCTCAGACAAGGGTTTGATCTCCAAAATATATAAAGAACTCACACAACTCCACTCCAGGAAGACAAACAACCCAATTAAAATATGGGCAAAAGTCTTGAACAGACACTTCTTCAAGGAGGACATACAGAGGGCCCAGAGATACATGAAAAGATGCTCACCATCACTAGCCATCAGAGAGATGCAAATTAATACCACAATGAGATACCACTTCACACTGGTGAGAATGGCCATCATAAACAAAGCAACAGACTACAAGTTTTTGAGAGGATGTATAGAAAAGGGAACCCTAGTGCACTGTTGGTGGGAATGCAGACTAGTGCAGCTACTGTGGAAAACAGTATGGAACTTCCTCAGAAAACTAAAAATGAAACTGCCTTTAGACCTGGCAATTCCATTCCTGGGATTATATACTAAGAACCCTGAGACACCAATCCAGAAGAATTTATTCACTCCAATGGTCATAGCAGCAGAATTTACAATGGCCAAGTGCTGGAAGCAACCTAAGTGTCCATCATTAAAGGAGTGGATCAAAAAACTATGGTACGTTTACACAATGGAATACCATGCAGCAGAAAGAAAGAAGGAGCTCCTATCCTTCATGACAGCATGGATGGAACTGGAAAGTATTATGCTAAGTGAAATAAGACAGGCGGTAAAGACAAATACCATATGATCTCACCTATAAGTGGAACCTAATTAACAAAATAAACTGGCAAGCAAAATATAGCCAAGACATTGAAATCGACAACAAACTGATAGTAACCAGAAGGGAGGGGAGAGGGAAATAACATGAGAAAGAAGGGGAAGGGATGTAGATGAACATGTATGAGGGACCCATGGACAGAGCCAAGGGTGGGTGCATTTGAGGGTGGGAGGTTTTCATGGGTAGGGTGGGGCAAAGTGGTGGTGGGTAAATGGAGACAACTGTATTCAAACCTCAATTAAAAAAAGTAAAAAAACAATAAAAAATACTAATTGTCATAGAGATATGGGTTTAAGTCTGGGCTCTGTATTCTGTTTCATTGATTAATGTGTATGTTCTTATGCCAGTGTCAAACTGGTTTGATTACAGTAGCTTACCTAAGATTACAGAATCTTAGGTAAGATTCCTGAGGATGTTTGGAGTTGTTTATGGCTCCATATAAATTTTTGAAATGTTTGTTCTAGATCTATGAAATATGCCATTTGTATTTTAATAGGAATTGTGTTGAATGTATACATTGCTTTGAGTATTATGGTCATTTTAATGATGTTAATTCTTCCAATCCATGAACATGGTAAATGCTTCCATTTGTTTGTGTCTTACTCAGTTTCTTTCTTCAGCATTGTGTAGTTTTTCTGAGTACAGGTCTTTTACTTCCATGGTTAGGTTTATTCCTAGGTACTTTATTTTTCTTGTTGCTATAGTAAATGGGATTTTCCCCCTAGTTTCTCTTTCTGATAATTCATTGTTGGTATACAAAAATGCCCTCAATTTTTGAATATTGACATTGTATTCCCACTATTTTGCCAAATTCACTTACTAGGTCAAGTAGTGTTTTGGTAGAGAGTATAGGGTTTTCTGTGTACACTGCAATGTCATCTGGAAACAATGACAGTTATACTTCCTCCTTTCCAATTTTGATGCCTTTTATGTCTTTGCTTGTCTGATTGCTGTGGCTAAAACTTCCAATACTATGTTGGGTAAAATGGTAAAAGCAGGCATCCTTGTCTTGTTCTTGATTTTAAGAGGAAAGCTTTTAGTTTTTGCCCATTGAATATGATGTTGGTTGTAGATTTCTCATATATGGCCTTTCTTATGTTGAGGTATGCTCCCTCTATTTCCACTTTGTGGAGTGTTTTATCATAAATGAGTACTGGACTTTATCAATGCTTTTTCTGCATCTTGAAAGAATTCTGGCAGAGGGACTAACAAGGGCACAGACATGGTAATGAGAAAGACCTGAGTTTCTCCTATGGGTAACCCCATTTAGTTTGATGGGACTGAAAAAAAAAAAAAAGTATTGTAGGAGAACAATAATATGTCTAGGACAATTTCTCTGCTGAGGCAAAATTTACTTTTATGTCTCAAAGATGAGTAGAACATAGCATGCAGTGGTGGAGTGAGGTGAGATTGAAGCTAACACAGGACTTGTGCTTTTAAGAATTAAAATTGGAAAAAAAAAAAAAGAATTAAAATTGGGTCAGTGGGGAAGAACAAAGAAAGCAGAAGGGTGGGTGCTTTGTGATAAAGCTGAAAAGTGTGCACGGGTGATCATGAAGGTTCTTTTAGCTATATCAAGGAATTTCGGTTTTTATCCTAAGGGCAAAGGAGTATATTATTGCTAGAAGGTTTTAAGTAATAGGTATAGTCATATTTTCATAGTTAAAAGATAAAGCCAGATGTTTTTCTATTTTGTTTTTTATTTAAGTATAGTTGACATATAATATTTGTTTCAGGTGTACAAAATAGTGATTCAGCATTTATGTTTTGCAATTTGATCACCACACTAAGACTAGTAACTTTCTGTCATACAAAGTTGTTATGATAGGATTGACTCTTTTCCTATGCTATATATTACATCCCTGTGACTTACACATTTTCTTATAACTGGAAGTTTGTACCTCTTATTCCTTTTTACCTTGTTTACCCATCCCCCACGTGCCTCCCATTTGGCAACCATCAGCATATTCTCTATATCTATGGGTCTATTTCTGTTTTGTTTATTTATTTATTTAGTGTTTTTAGATTCCACATATAAGTAAAATAATATGGTATTTGTTTTTCTCTGTCTGACTTACTTCAATTAGCATAATACCCTCTTCTCTATCCATGTTTCCCCAAATGGCAAATTTTATTCTTTTTTATGGCTGAGTAATATTCCATTGTATATATTGTATATATACCACATCTCCTTTATCCATTTCTCTACAATGGACACCTAGGCTACTTTCATCTTGGCTATTGTAAATAATGCTGTAATGAACATGAAGGTGCACATATCTTTTCAAATTAATGTTTTCATTTTCCTTGGATAAATACCCAGTAGTGGAATGTCTGGGTCATATGAATGCTAGACTTCTGCTTACAGACAAAATAAATGAGAACAAGATTTATCCTCCTGATGAAAATAACAACAACAACAACAAAAAATGAAGGAAATTTATGGAACAACAGTTTGTGAGTCACTAGATACTAGAAAGTCAAGGTCATGATTCAGATGAGATGATGAACAAACAGGTAGGCCTCAGCACACTCTCTAGAGAGAAGTTCCAGACTGCAGTACAGGTAGGGAAAACTTTTATCAAATGCTTTTACTGCATCTATTGTTATGATCATGTTATTTTTGTCCTTTATTTTGTTTATGCGGTGTATTTTGTTTATTGACTTGTAAATACTGTACCATCTTTACATTCCTGGAATGAATCCACTTGATCATGGTGTATGATCTTTCTAATGTATTGCTGGATCTGAATTGCCAATATTATGTTTAGGATTCTAGTATCTATGTTCATCACAGATATGGGCCTGTAGTTTCTTTATTGTTGTGTCTTTACCCAATTTTGGAATAACATAGTACTGGCTTTATAAAAAGAGTTTGGGAGTCTTCCCTCTTCTTGAATTTTTTTGAATAGTTTGAGAAGGAGAGGAGTTGTTCTTCTTTGAATGTTTGGTTAAATTTGCCTATAAAGCTATCCCATCCAGGGCGTGTAGTTACCATTTGTAGTTCTCTTCATTCCTTTGTATAGATCTGTATTTCCATCTGGTATCCTTTCGTTCTTCCTCAAGTACTTTGTTCAACATTTCTCATACGTGGATCTATTAATGATGAAATCTTTTACCTTTATATCTAAATAACTCTTTATTTTTCTTTCATTTTTAAAGGTATTTTTCTGGGTATAAAATTTTAACTTGACAGATTTATTTTTTCAGTGCTCTCAGCCGAAATGTTCCTGATCAGAAATCTACTGTCATCTTTATTTTTTTCATACTTTATGTAATGTGCCTTTTTTCTCTATTTGTCACAGAAATATTTATTTCAATTAGATTTTGTCTTGGTGTGTGTCTCACATAGATTTCAATCTTAAATACTAAAACAACTCATCCTGGTAGATTCTATTTTCTTTATTTTACAAAAGAGAAAATGAGGTTTGGAAGTGTTAAGCGACTTGCCCAAGGCCAGCCTAGTAACTGGTGACAGAGTCAAGATTCAAGCCCGTCCAGCTGCCCCAGAGCTGGAGCTCCCTGCACTGCACTGCCCTTCTCCCTTCTGTCTCTGTGTCCCTGAGCATCTCTTTATGAGCTGAAATAGGAAGGAAGAGTTTCATGTTGGCACCCCTCCACTGGGAACATGTACGTGGGTAACTTATATTATTTGCTAATCTGCACATGTCTAAGGATGACTGCAAAAGCCCCAGAGGTATTGATTTGTGTGTTACAAATCAATTTTAGCTACTAGGTAAATATGCAAATGCAGAATATGTGAATAATGAGGATTGACTACCATGTTAATACTAATCAGAAGAAATCTGGATTGGTTATATTAATACCAGAGTAGAATTCAGAACAAAGAATATCATTACTAATAAAAAAGCCAATTTTACAATAGTAAAAGAGATGTTTCATCAAGAGATCTAAATATTGGTGCCTCAACTAACAGAACCTCAAAATACGAGGTCTGTCCAGAAAGTATCCAGCCACATACTATGAATAGAGGCAGTTCTTGAAGAAGATACAAAACACAAGAAACGTACATATGACAGTGACACCTCAGTCCCCTTCAAAATAGGCAGCTTGGGACTTCACACAGTTCTCCCAAATGCTATCAGCTGCTCTGTCATAGTTTCCTGATGGTCTGAAATCTCCCCCCTTTCAAAGGTGATTTCAGTTTTGGGAAAAGCCAGAAGTCACAGGGCACCAAATCTGAATGATTTGATATCTCGCCAAAAAACTCTGCATGAGACATGATGCATAAGCAGGCACATTGTCATGATGAAACTGCCAGTCACCAGTTGCCCATAGCTTCAGCCTTCTGAATTATCCAAATAGTTTCCATGGAGGAATGTTCAAGCTTAATGTAAATGTACAGATTAATTGCTCTGCTTGCTCAGTCATTTGAATGCAATGGCCACACAGTACATATTCTCACCTAATGGTGTGTCTCACCCACACTGACTAGTACAGTGAAATCGTCATTATTTACACATGTGCATTCCAGTCCACTCTGTTTGGCTGCCAGGTTATATTGATGTTGCACAAACCATTCTCATTATATTAACAATGGCTGGGCTCTTTTCGGACAGACCTCATATATAAGCAATTACTGATAGAGCTGTAAGGAGATATAAACAGATAATTCTACAGTTGCAGTCAGGGATTGCAATACTTCTCTTAATAATTGATACAAGTAGAATATTGGTAAGAATATATGACATTAGAAAAACACTATAACCAACTTGACTAAATTGACATTTATGGAATACTCTACCAAACAACAGAAGAATACACGTTCTTTTCACATGCACACATTTACCGAGATAGACCATATTCTGGACCATAACAGTTAAATCTCAAATCTTAAAAACTTGAAGTCACTCAAACTATATTTCCTGATCACTATTGAGTTAAATTAGAAATCAGTAACACAAAGATATCTCTAAATATTTGAAAATTAAATGGCATACTTCAAAATTACCCATGGATCAAAGAGGAAATCAAAAGTAGTATTAGCAAACATTTTAAACTGAATGAAAATAAAAACACATCATATCAAAATTTGAAAATTTATATGACTAGACACCTGTATTAGAAAAAGGAATAAAAAGTCTCAAATCAGTTGATTTGAGACTTTAGTTTCACTTTAAGAAACTAGAATCAAAAGAACAAAGGAACCACAAAAAGGGAGAAAAAGACCACTGTATAAATCAATGACATCAAAAGCTGTATAATAGTAGAGAAAATCAATGAAACCAAAATTTAATTCATTGAGATCAATAATAATGTTGATAAACCTCTAGCCAGAGGGATAAAGGATAGAAAGAATACACAAATTATTGATATCAGCAATAATTGAAGTGACATCACTTTTGATTCTACAGGATAGTAAGGGATTATTATAAAAACTCTTTATGCCACTAAACTCAGTATATTAATAAACTTAAAAGTAGTTAATAATCTGAGGGGTCTATATTTATTATAGAAATTAAATTAGTTAAAAACCTTCCACAAAGAAAACTCCAGGCGTAAGTAGCATCATTGGCAAAATACTCCTAATGGCTAAGGAAGAAATTACAACAATTCTTTAGAAACTCTTCCAGAAAATTGAAAAAAGGAAGAAAATCTTTTCTAACTCTTTCTATAAGGCCAGGATTACTTTCATACTAAAACCAGACAAAGAGATTAAAAGAAAACTTTAGACCACTATTAGTCATAAACATAAATATAAAAATTCTGAAAAGAATTTTAACAAATCAAATATACCAATAAATAAGAAGGGTAATAGTACATCATGACCAAGTAGTGTTTATCCCAGGAATTCAAGGTTTGATTCATGCTTGACCTCAATATACTTCACTATATTAACAAACTAAAAAATAAAAGTAACACGGTCAATTGAATAGATGTGGGGGAAAACTTGACAAAATTCATCATCTGTTGCTAATGAAAACTCAGAAAATGAGAAAATAAAATGAACTTCGTCAGCCTCATGAAGGACATCTGTGAAAACTCACAGCTAACATTAAACTGCTGGTGAAAGACTGAAAACTTCCCCTCGTGATCAGGGTCAAGACAAGGATGCCCACTCTTGCCATTTCTATTTGATATTGTGATGTAAGTTCTACCCAGAGATGTTAGTCAAGAAAAACAAATAAAGGCATACAGATTGGAAAAGGAGGAGCTACTCTATCTCAATTTCCAGAGTACATGATCTTATATAGAGAGAGAAACCTAAGGAATCCACACTCACACAACACAAAAAAGGTTTTTTTAGAGCTATAGAGGTAATAAATAAATTCAGCAAGGTTGCAGGACACAAGATACAATTGCAGGACACAATTGATATAAAAATAAATTGTTTTACAACCTAGTAATGAATAATTGAAAAATTGATATTTAAAAATAATAATACCAATGTTATTGGCAAACCACATGCAGCAATACATTAAAAAGATCATACACCATGATCAAGTGGGACTCATCCCAAGGATGCAAGGATGGTACAATATTCACAAATCATTAAATGTAACACAACATATAAACAAAGGAAAGGCAAAAATCATATGGTCATATCAATAGATGCAGAAAAAGCATTTGATAAGGTACAGCACCCATTTATGATAAAAAGACTCAGCAAAATGTGAATAGAGGGAGCATTCCTCAACATAATAAAGGCTATGTAAGAAACGTACAGCCAACATCATACTCTGATGCAGACACAACCTGCAGACACGAGACATGAGACAAATTCACACAGGCTACCAAGTCCTTTGGAGGAAAAGGAAAGGCATGGCCACTCTGTGAGTGAGAGAGGGCCCGCAATCCCTGCCTGGACAGGCTTTTATTGTCTTTCTGGATACATTACATCTAGGTCCTCATTTACTATGCACAGGTTCACATCAGGTGGTTACCTTTTACAGATAACAAAGGGGAGGATGTTGCTAATTACATCAAGAAAGAAGGGTATTTGTAAATGCAAACAGGAAAGTGGTTGAACTGGTTACACTGTCCTTGGAAGGTTTAGCATGGATTTTAGGAAGTTGCAGTAAGCCCTTGCTGCCTCAATTCAGGGCGAAGGAGTTTTAGCAAAAAGCAAGTCTCAAAGCTGCCTAGGTACAATGTAGGTCTGATTTCCCACAGGAGAACGTATCCGTGGGTGTGGGTCCTTTGTCACTCTCCACTGGGAGCTGGGCCCATGCCACGCAGAACAGTCTCCATAATACTCAACAGGCAAAAACTAAAAGCTTTCCCACTAAGATCAGGAACAAGAAAAGTATATCCACTTTCACCACTTCTGTTCAACATAGTATTGGAAGTCCTAGCCAGATCAGACAAGCAAAATAAATAAAAGGCATCCAAATTGGAAAGAAGGAAGCAAAACTGTCATTGTTTACAGATAGAAAATCCTATAGACTCCACCAAAAAACTACTTGACCCAATAAATGAATTTTTCAGAACAGTGGGATACAGAGTCAATATTCAGAAATTGAAGGCATTTTTGTACAACAACAATGGAATACTAGAAACAGAAATCAGGAAAAAAAATCCAATTTGATGTAGCAACAACAAAAATAAAGTACCTAGGAATAAACTTTACCAAGGAGGTAAAAGACGTGTACTCAGAAAACTACACAACACTGAAGAAGGAAATTAAGGAAGATATAAAAGAATAGAAGCATATATCATGTTCATGGATGGGAAGAATGAACATCATCAAAATATCCATACTATCTAAAGCAATTTATAGGTTCAATGCAATCTCTATTAAAATACCAATGACATATTTCACAGATACAGAACAAACATTTCAAAAATTTATATGGAACCATAAAAAATCCTGTGCCCCAACCAGCAGGGCAGTCAACTGGGGTAGACCTGTTAGTGAAGGAGTGAGAGGGACAGGAGGCGCGAAGAATGGCAGCAAGACAAGATTCTAATCAAGCTGCAAATTTTATTTGAGGATCACAGGTATATATACTGGTTGACTGAGGGGCGTTGCTGGAGAAGCTCGGTGGAGTCGTGGGTCTTAACTGATTGGTCCTCTTGCTCTAGGGGCTATATGCCTTTTATGGGCAACGGGGAGCTTATTGGCGACAGGGCTGTTGCACATGCGCAGTGCTGGTTGGCTGATGCAACTTCCCTTGAAGGTCGCATGGCTTGCTACAGGGTTGTTGCACATGTGCAGTGCTATGGTTTTGCTGATGCCAGGATCCCAACAATCCTGAATAGCTGCAACAATTCTGAGAAAGAAGAACAAAGCAGGAGGGATCACATTACCTGATATCAAACTATATTACCAGGCCATGGTAATCAAAACAGTCCAGTATAAAACAGACACATAGATCAATGGAACAGAATAGGGAGCCTAGATATAAACCCAAGTCTCTATGGTCAATTAATATTCAACAAAGGGGGCAGAGGCATAAAATGGAGTAAAAATAGCCTCTTCAACAACTGGTGTTGGGTGATTTGGACAGCTACATGCAAAAAAAGGAAACTGAACCACCAAATTACACCATATACATAAATAAACTCAGGAAGGATAAAAGACTTAAATATAAGTCATGACACCATAAAAGTCCTAGAGTAAAACATAGGCAGGAAAATCTCAGATATTCTATGCAGCAATATTTTCATTGATATGTCCCCTAGAGCAAGGGATATAGAGGAAAGAATAAACAAATGGGACCTCATCAAATTAAAAAGCTTCTGCATGGCTAAAGAAAACAGCATTAAAATGAAAAGTGAACCTACCATATGGGAATATATATTTGCTTAATGATGCCTTGGACATTGGTTTGATCTCCAAAATGTATAATGAACTCACACGACTCTACTCCAGGAAGACAAGCAACCCAATTAAGAAATGGGCATAGGACCTGAACAGGCACTTCTCCAAGGATGACATAAAGAAGGCCTAGAGACATAGGAAAAGATTTTCAGCATCACTGGCCATCAGAGAGATGCAAATTAAAAACACAATGAGTTACCACTTCATACCATTCAGAATGGCCATCATAAACAAATCAACAAACAGCAAGTGCTGGCAAGGTCATGGAGAAAAGGGAGCCCTAGTACATTGTTGGTGGGAATGCAGACTGGTGCAGCCACTGTGGAAAACAATATGATATTCCCCCAGAAAATTAAAAATAGAACTCACTTTTGACCTGGCAATTCCACTGATGGGATTATACCCTAAGAAACCTGAAAAACCAATCGAAAAGAACCTATACACCCCAATGTTCTTAGCAGCACAATTTATAATAGCCAAGTGCTGGAAGCAACCCAAGTACCCATCAATAAATGAGTAGATCAAAAAACTGTGGTACATTTACACAATGGAATACTACACGGCAAAAAGAGAGGAGTTCCTACCCTTCTCGACAACATGTGTGGATCTGGAGATCATTATGCTAAGTGAAATAAACCAGACAGTGAAAGAAAAATACCATATGATCTCACCTATAAGTAGAAACTAATCAACAGAACAAAACAAGCAAGCAAAATATAACCAGAGACATTGAAATTAAGAAGAGACAGTAACCAGAGGGCAGGTGAGAGTGGATAATGGGGTTAAAAGCAGGAAGCATTGTCAAGGAACATGTATAAAGGACACAAGGACAAAGCCAAAGGAGGGTAGGATCCAGGGTGGGAGATAGGGATGGCTGGTGTGGGTGGGGGAGAGGGGATGATGGGAAAGTGGAGACAACTGTATTTGAATGACAATTTAAAAAAAGAGAAAAAATGATACCATTCTTAATAGCATCAAGAATATAAATTACTGGGGGATAAATCTAGCAAAAGATGAGAAAGACCTATACATTGAAAACTACAAAATATTGCTAAGAGAAATTGAAGAATACTTAAGTAGAGAGAGATGCTTTATTCGTGAGTGAGAAGACAGTATTGTTCAAGTGTTTATTCTCCCAAAATTGACCTATAGATTCAATGGAATACCAATCAAGACCTCACCTAACTTTTCAATAGAAATTGATACTCTAGATCTTAAATTCATATAGGCCTACAGAAGACCTAGAATAGCCAAGAACAACCTTGAAAAGAACAACAAATTTGGAAAGCTAACATTGATTTCAAGACATATTATAAAACTATAGTAATCAAGTCAGTGTGATATTGCTATAAAGATAAACAATTAGATCAATGGATACTTTTTCCGAAAATATAGGAAACCATATTTCTGTGGACCAAGAAGTGAATGTATGACTCCTGAATAGCACTGAATAGTGAACTTTAAAATCCCCTACTTTCTCTGTTCTAATCACAGAGATTTTTGCTTATTTGTTTTAAAATTTTTTAAAAGTGAACTCTGTGGGTCTAAACAAAACGTAACACAGAACAGTATGTGGGGTTGAAGTGCTGACCTCCTCCTGGGCTCGAGAATGAAAAGCAGGTGATGTTGGCTGACTTTCAGCTCCTGCAAGAGAGTATGGACAAGGAGCCCTGGTGAGTATCAAGGACCAGACACAGTCACAGCTTCTTCTGTGGTCAATACTGAGCCACTCACTGCCTAAGGTGTGGGATAAAACAGAAAATCCCACCTGGGCACAAAACTGAGTTTGGCTGTGGCCTGAGGACTAGGTCTGTACCACCCCTGGAACACCAGAACTCAAACTATCCTATTATACCTGGTTCTAAGAGGTGGTCCAAGAAGACCATGCAGAAGCAGGAGTGGGGCAGGGGAGCCAGACCCTGAGAAGTAAGCAAGCACAGAAACAACAGCACTAAGATACTTCCACTTAAAATGAGCTGCACACTAAAATCTCAGAAGCTGGAGGCAACTAATACATACAGGATAGCCAATAAACTTATGAAACAAGAGGGAAATAAGAGCACTCTGAAAAAAGTCTTTAATATCAGTATTTTAAAGATCCTCTAAAAGGAAATGGAAGAAATGGCATCCACCCTCTAAAAAAGAAAGCAAAAACAGGATCTTGTGAAGAAAGAAAAAAAGAGATGGATAGCTTATGAATCAGAAACTGCTAAATATGAAAAAGAACCAACTTGAAATTTTGGAAAGGAAAAATATATTTATTTAATTACAAAAACTTGGCTGACTCTAGACTGGATTCAGTTGAAGATAGAAATTAGTGACACTGCAAAGCCACACAAAGGAATTTATCCACAACACAGAGCAGAGATGAAAAGTGCCATGATGGCAAATAACAGATCATACAGAGAAATGAATGAAAAGTGAGAAAGACCAGCTCAGCATTACTTCAAGAATATTAGGTATACTTCCTGTCAATATGGTGGCAAAGGCAGGCATTGCTCGCCACATCAAAATTACAACTAAGATATAGAACTGACAGAAATCTACTTGAATGGAAGTCTGACAACTATGGAATTAAAGAAACCACATCTATCCAGAGTGGTAGGAGGGGCACAGACAAGGAATGGGCTGGTCCACACCCACATATGGTGGATAAAAATTCTGGAAGGATATCTTGGGAGTAAGGAGTCTCAGCCCCACACCAGGCTGCCTTGGCCAGGGTTCCAGTGAAGGGAGATAAGTACCCACAATTTCTGGCTTCAAAAACTAGCAGGGATTGAGTCAGTGAAAGAAACTGCTGGAGCTCCAAGCAGTTTCTCTTAAAGAACCCACAGAAGGACTCACCTACTCAGATTCACTCCCTTTGGGCTCCGGCAACAGGGTGGCTGTTTAAAGGGCACCAGTGGCATGCCAGGGGAGGCTGAAGTGTCTGACATCAAGGTGAGCAGAGGCCATTGTCCCATTTCTGGTCCCACCGCCAGCACACTGGTACTGTATCTAAAATTTCATCGGCCTGGCTAACACTGTTTGACCCAACTTGGAGATTCCTAGAGACTCCACCCCAACCAAAGCTGCTTTTCTGTGTGAATGGCTGGTCTTGGCTCATGCTTCACAACTTCCTAAATCCTATCAAACAAGCAACAGCTGGATTCAGTGAGTCTCAGGCCCACCACTAGCAGCAGCCAGATTAGACTCATAGCTTGGCTTTACCTGGGAATCTCTAAGCCCAGCACAAGTAGCAGCCATCTCAGACTGCTTTATAGCTCAGGCAGGGTGCCTCAGGTAAAACACAGGTGGGGGCTCACCTTGGCCAGCACCACCCAGGAAAACCCAGGGCCAGTGTACCCAGTGCTACAGACCATGTTAGACCACCACCACCCTGCCCCTGCACAGCTGATCCTCCAAAGATGGCAGAGATTGGTGGTCAGTGGTCATAGCCAGTCCTTGCAGCTGACTGGCCTGAGTAAATCCCTCCCATTGATCACCAACAGCAACCAAGGCTCAACTACAAGAGGAGGGTGTACTCAGCCCACAAGAAGGGCATACCTTGAATACCCAGCTTGGGTGATAGAGGAGGCTGTGCCATTGGACCCTATAGGACACCTATTACATTAGGCCACACTACCAAGATGCAGAGTCAAAGCAGCTCTGTCTAATACACAGAAACAAACAGGGAGGCTGCCAAAATGAGGAGACAAAGAAACATGGCCCACCTGAAAGAACAGATCAAAACTCCAGAGAAAGATCTAAATGAAATGGAGATAAGAAATCTATCAGACGCAGAGTTCAAAATAATGGTTATAACAATGCTCAAAGAACATAGTGAGGACCTAAACAGCATAAAAAAAAGACCCAGTCAGAAATGAAGGGTATACTAGTTGAAATAAAGAATAACTTACAGGGAAACAACAGTAGAGCAGATGAAGCCAAGGATCAAATCAATGATTTGGAACATAAGAAAGCGAAAAACAACCAATCAAAACAAGAAGAAAAAAATAATCCAAAAAAAAACGAGAATAATGTAAGCAGGCTGTGGGACAAATTTTAAGCAATCCAACGTTCACTTCATAGGGGTGCAAGAAGGAGAAGAGAAAGAGCAAGAAATTGGAAATCTATTATGAAATAATAATGAAAGAAAACTTCTCTAATTTGGTGAAGGAAATAGATATGCAAGTCCAGGAAGCACAGGGAGTCCCAAACAAGATGGATGCAAAGTGCAAAGAGGCCCACTCCAAGACCCATCATAATTAAAATGCCAAAGGTTAAAGATAAAGAGATGAGAGGGTGGGTGTGGGAGAGTGGGTGAGAGGTGAGGGGGTTAAGAAGTACAAATAGGTAGTTACAGAATAACCAGAATATAAAGTACAATATAGGAAATGGAGGATGAATCCTATTGAAGATAAATGGGATCCAAAATTCTTCTACTAGCTGGTATAATGTGTCATGCTTTCCTTTCTTATGGAGTATTTTTTTCTTCTCCAGTGGTTTAATTCTCTGAAATGTGTGAAGATGTTTTAGGTGAGATTTTCTTTTTTCAATGACTCATTCACTTATTTAAAAAAAAAAAATGTAAGCACCTCCTACATGCCAGACACTATTCCAGCTGTTTAAAATATGTCAGTAAATTAAACAGCAAATGTCCCACCCTAATGGAGCAGCACGGTGGGGGGAGACAGACAATGAACAATCAGTACATAATAAAGAGGTATATTATACAGGTGAGTAAAAGGAAATAAGTGCTTTTGGAGGAAAGAAAAATTATAGCAAGGCAAGGTGGGGTGCTGAGATTGCAGAGGGGCAGATTGCACTGTTCAGGGGTTTGATGAAGACAGCCTCTCCAGGAGAGGATTCTGAGCTGTCTGAGCTGACTGGGAGCTGCGAAGGGGTGATGTGCAGCTATCTTGGGGAAGGCAGTCTGTGTGACAGACCCAGTGGGCACCAAGTCTCTGAGGAGAGAGAGAGCCTGCGTGTATGTTGAGGAATAGCCTGGAGGCCAGAGTGACTAACAGGAGGAAGTAGGGGAGAGATCAGGAAATGATGCTAAAGAGATTGTATGGCTACTGGGCTTAGAACTTTCTGGAATACCCTCTCTTATTTTGTATGTAGTTAGTAAGGAGATGCCCAGTCAGGTAGAAGCTAGCCAGAGGTGGAGG
>PVJI01029629.1:0-15090 GCA_004026765.1 Micronycteris hirsuta
GGGTTATTCTATTAACCAGTCTGGATCACTTGTCCACCCTGTGGGCAATGAGGGCAAACAATGGGCAGAAGGAAGAGAGACTATTTCCAAGAGGAAAGTGGGACTTCTGTATTCTGTGAAGAAAGGTGAAAGAATGCCCGGTCATCAGAAGCCATAGGTGTCCACTATTCAGCAGATGGCTCTCTTTGATTCTGTTTTCAAGTGAGAGTAATGCAACTTTCAGTTGTTTGCTTTTTACAACCATAGAGGGTTTGTGCTTGTTTTACTTATCCAAATAGCCAACTGTGGCAGATAGCAAGAATCCATAGGTTTTATTTCAGAGTCTGAGACTAGTACTTCATTAAGGAATTGTTGTCAGTAAAACTATAAAGCAGGTGAAGGAGTTCATTTTTAATTCCATTTCCTTTTCAGGGAATGTCCTGCATTTTATTCTCTTCTCTGTACCCCCTTACAAAGACCTTTAAAGTCATATATCACCGTATGTAATAGCACCATACTTAACTCCTAAAAGGTGAGATTTCAGGGCTATCTTCCCCAAGTGGGGAAGGTTTTAGAGGCAAGGACCCTTTGAGGATTTCCTAATAAGAATACTGCATAAAGAATCTATGCATGATAGTGTCAGAGTATACCACTGGGTTTAGAAATTTTAAGCTGCCTTTAAAAGGGGAATGAAGACATATTTAATCAGGGAGAGTGCCAGGAAAACGTGGCCTAACAGTCACTTATAAAATAATGCATTATTTTCAACTAATGCAAAGTGTTTGAGGGGACACGATTGGTGGACTCCAGGTAGGAACAGCATTGCACCATAAAAGGAACTTGAAACAGTATGTTTTTCTCCAAGTCTTGTATGATATGTTTTCCTGAGGTATGTTAAGCTTCATGGAACATAAGAATTATTTCACCATACTTTTGAAACAGGCCCACATACAAGTGATCTGTAGTGCCAGTTTATTTGTTTGTTTATTTTTACAAAATGTTGCCCTTTTACAAAATTTAAAGGACATTCTTAAGTGGAGGTGGGAACAATATCAGGAAAAGTGTCACCTATGAAAGTATATAACAGAAAGCACAACTGGGTTTCTGAGCACTGTGCTATGAGTCCAGTCTTGGCGCTAGCACAGCTCTGTGATTCTGAGCACATTGCTCCATCCTGCGGAGCAGCCACTGTTTTTATCTGTTAAAAAAAAAAAAGACAGGCCTTGAATTAAGTCATCTTTTAGGGCCTTGTAAGTTGCATGCTTGAATAACTCAACTGTTTTGTGAGCAGTTATAAAAAAAAATTTAGCGTGGGTATGTCGTCATCCAATATTGTTTGAGACTTTTGAGTGTATGGAGTGCTGTGCCAGGGTGTCGCACACCTCACACCGACTGGCTCCTTTGCACTTCAGACATTTGAAACCTTCTCAGCATATTTTATTTCTGAACTCTTTGTGTTCCTGACATGGACCAAGAAGGTCTGAAGTGGACATGGAGACCACTAATGTGCTATCGGAGCAATGACAGGGATTGACCGAAGCCACAAGAGAAAGCCAAACGAAGAAACCACAGAACTCACAGGCAGACACATTTTTCCAAATCATTTCTCTGCCTGATTTTTCTTGTGTATAGAGGCAGTAATCCTATTTAGCTAGGAATGAAAGTTCTTAATTCATAAAGGATTTTTGTGAGTTAACTAAATTATAAATTTAAGGAAAAGATTTATAGAGAAAATACATAAAAGCATGGCTGCTCCTCTTTATCACTCTCTGATTGTGTGCTATTGAGCTGCTGGGAATGGTCTGCCTCTCTAGACATCCTTGTCAGTGGGAGCAGAATGTGCACTCATCTGGACTACAGCTCCTCCTTCCCCACTTCCAACCAGGAGAGCAGTAATGGAGCATCGCTTGTGCTAGGTCAAGGTGAAGACAAATAAGGACAGTTTTGATTGTGAGTCTACTTTTATGTTGTCTCTAGCTTCTATGCCAGGGTATATTATATTTTGGAGTATTTTTCAGACCAATCTTGAGCTTAATGACAGAGTTGTTCATGAGGTTGGGTGCTCTACCTACTGAGTACCATGCTTTTCACAGAGAAGCTTTATGTAGTAATTTCTGGTTCTTTTTAGAGATATTTGAGTCATACTGATTCAGCTGTGGCTAACTGCAGCAAATATTCTCAGTATTACGAAGTCTGGGAAGTAGGTTTTGTTGCTAACATAAAAATATTCCTCAGTGTTGTGCTGGCCCAAAGCAGGAGGGCGTCATAGTAGTTTCTTCATCCATTTAACAAAGCACACCTTTGCTGCGATTTTGACAGCCACCTTCTTAGTAAAAATTGTCCTTGCAAAACAATATAAATAAAATAAAGTTTTATAAGGCTTCCAAAACATTCTACCTTTTCTCCTGAGGCTATCCTGACTTTAAAATCCCTTTCTTGTTCCTCCTGAGTTTCCCATTTCATACTCCCTGGGAGTTTTTCTATAAAATACCTGTATAAAATGGGTAATGAGGAAATCATTTCCTTAATTGAAGGTCACATCTACAAAGATCCAGGTAGGTGTGCATTGGCTGATGGAAAAGTCCCCCATAGTGATATCCTGCTGCCCTAAAAGAGAAGCTTCATTGTAATGTGTCAGTGCCGTGTTGGCCCTGGTTGGTGCCCGGCACATTGTCTTTCTTAATCTCACAAGTATGTAATTTCCATTAATGATGATTCCCCACATTTGAAGGGGAAAATGGTCCCCATGGGCTTCCATAATTAAGCACAAACATTGTTAAGGTATTAAGTCAAAGCTTCCAAATCCTCTTGGTGTTGAGCTCATGCATGCTACACAATGGTGACCTTTATTTTATCCCTTCAGTTCTGACTAGCTTAGTACCCTGGCCTCATTATTTTGCAGTTTCTTCTAGTGTCTTTATTTTAAAAGGAGAACAAAGAGAGTGATATTTTTGTTTATTTCTTAGCTTTCTTTTCTTTTTGGTTATTTTTAACATATAATGTTGACATACTTTTTAGGCTAAAGCATAGAGAACACTCTAAATACCAAAGACACTATGCTTTCAATAACTTGATTTCCTGAACCACTGGAGGATTCTGGGATCTGTTAAAATGCAATGCAAGCATTTTATAGGTGTTCCCATGACAGCTTTACTAGCTAGTTGTTTCACCTAAAAAGCCTTCTTAATTTGCTTCTGTCTTTTTTTTTTTTTTGGCCAATTTACTGTTTCTTTCTATGTCTACAACTATAAAATGTATGTTCTCAATATCTTAGTTCCTCTTCTTTTCCTGGGGAATATTTTCAATTGTGTAATTTCAGCTCCTGCTGTGTATTTTGGATGATGATAATTATTATATGTGGTCCCTTAGCCTACTAATAATTTATATCCCTAGGATCTGCTTCAAAATTAGTTGGTTAGAATTCTACATGGTTCCCCCAGAAACAATGTCATAAAAGATAGGCCACAGGCCAGTCCACCAGGACATTTTAAGCTCACGCAATAGCTTTACTTTTACTATTGGTGGCCCTGTGCTGTGAGGCCCCTGATGACCCTAGACCTGGTTAGAGGGGTGAGAATGTTAACTCAACAGGGTACCAATGGGGAAGGCTCACAAAAGTCAGGCTTTGGCAGCTGTGTTCCTCTCCTGAAATTGAAAGGGTGAATTTTTTAAAGCAGTGGCTTTGTTGGGGTCCCAACAGTACTTGTATTTCTGGAAGGAAGAGCCCTAACAACTGAGAACATCAATTTGAAAAAGAAGATCAGAGAGAATGGGTTATCATCAGCGGAGCCAGGGATGGCTTTGTGGTCTAGAGGGGAGCAACAGGTAAGTAGAAATTGCTTCTTATTTGTGAATGGCCTATTTGGAAGTTCAGAGTTTAGTCAATGTGGGTACAGTTATAACTTTAAAAGTAACCTATTTCACTGACTTGAGGTAACTTTTCAGAGGCTGTGATTACTTTTATCTAAATCCAAAGACATCTAGATCTCTTTCCTCAAATCATGTCTTGATGTTTTGCTATTGGATGAAAACGGTTTTATACAAAGTACTCTCTTTAAATTTTCAACAGTAGATTTGGAGGATTATTATCATTAACCTATACTCTTCCTTTCATGACTCAGTGATATTTTTTGCACTTTTACTTAACCTTAAGAAATAAAATAATGTATCTAAGTATAAAGTCAATTATAAAGTGACCCCAGCAGCTTTGTTCAAAAATACTATATTGTGCTATTTATAACACCAATTGCTATTGCTGGGGCAAAAATGATCATTTCAAAACAATTTCAATAATCTAGAGAGATACTTAAGAAATATAACCCCCATCCTTCTATAGTTTTTTGACGTGTTCATTTTGCTGACATTGTTTTGTAAAATCTTTATGATCACTCCTCTTGTCTTGAACGTTATAGTCTAGATTCAGACAGTTTGCTGTGAAGTCTGACATACCCTGTAGGCCATCAGAAAGGCTAGATCCTCTCCTCAACACCAGTTGCTATCTCATATATCCAGGCTGGAGTTTAGAAGACCTGAGAACTCCTTTTTATGGTTCTTTTCTTTAACAACTCATAAAATCAGAAACCCTGACAGTACTCTTCAATGGTGCCACAAAAGGATGTTGGTGCTTTCTCTGGTCTATTTTTGTCTCCTACCAAATCATAGCCCTGGAAGGGAGCTTTAGAACTCATCAATCTGTTTCATTGCCTTCGTTCTCAACAAAGGCTAGTCATAGGAAAGTATTTCAAAATTAAACTAGAAATATTTGTGCTTATGATGTATATAGAAAGTATGGAGACAAACTGAAAATTATAATCTCCCCAAGAACCTTACATTTCTGTTAGAGGGGATAGATACATATGTATGCATTAAACAGCCTTCAGAGACTCCTGAATTTGGAGTAGATCTAACTTCTTTACCAATCAAAGCTGTCCTCTTGACACTCCTGCCATTTGATCCTGTCAGTTCATCATTGAGAAACTCCAACTGCTAATAATGTTTACCCACTTTTAAATTCTAAGAGCTTTAATATATGACAATTAAGTCTATAGAGGTTAAATGGCTATTCTAAAAATAGCCTGGATATAAATTTTGGCTTTACAAATTGTTAACAGTGTGGCCTTGGGAAACTTTCTTAATGTTTTTGCCTTTTGTTTTCACATTTACAAAACAGGAAAAATAAACTCTACCTCATAGCATTGGTAGAGGTGCGTGTTAGTTTTCAGAATAGTGTCTGATATAGGATAAGAACTCATCATATGAAATGGTGTTTGTATAACATTTATTTAAGCATTTGGCTATGTCTTTAATGTCCCATTCCCCTGACTTCCCTCTGCCTGCTTTCTTTCAGGTGACCCATTTGTGTGATAAGTAATATTTAATTGCTGGTCATAGAATACAAATTCATAACTGACTGAGTCCTCCTTTCTGGTTATTAATGTCATCCTTACTCCAAATGTAAATAGGAAAGGTCAATTACTTTCTAAATACTATACTAATGTTGCATACCAAGTTTGCAAAAGCATTTTAGCAAAAACTGGTGAACAAAACAAAATGTTTTTCCTCAAAGGTCTTAATGTCTAGTAAGAATGGCAGGCACAGAGACCACTTTCTTACTTATTCATTCTTTACTGTAAAGGGCCAACCATGGATCACCAAACATTTGAGAAAAGCATGCAGCATGAAAGTGAAATAGCAGAAAAGAAACCAACCCCAAATAAAAGAGAGATAATTTAGGGAGAAAAAAAAATACTTGAACACTCTGACTAGCACTATACTCAGAGAGACTTAAGAAGATGTTGCACTCCTAGATGGGGCAAGGGACATGAGAAGGGAACATGAAATGAGTATCAAGAGGTCACTGAAGTCAGATAATAGGGACCTAAAATTTATTTTACCAGTAGTGTTTTTTAAAAGCTTAACTTTATTCTGGATTTTAGCTTCTAATTTTGTGTAACACTTGAATTGGTCCATGACCAAGTTGCCACCATTCCAATCCATGTGTATATTCTTTCCCAAACTAAGTTCATTGGTGAAGTTCTAGTACTAGTGTGTTAATTTGGAAGATAATCCAGTTTCATTTCTTGCTAGAATATTATATATGTGTGTGAATATCCAATATTATGGTTTTGTGTTGTTCTCTTCTGTTTTAGAGACTCTTATTTTTTTCTAGCTACATATATACTACAGCACATAGGAACAAATGCTTTTAAAAATTGAGAGCCTTAAAATGATCTTATATTGCAGATCAGAAAACCATGGCCCAGAGATGTTTCCAACCGTTTCAGGTCTATTGGTTTCTGGTCCGATAAATACCAAATAAAAACTATGGAAGGTTCAGAAAGGCAGAATGGACTTCAGGAGGAACGGGACTTGAGCTGAGCCTTCAGGGACGTGTAGGAATGACACAGCAGGGTTTCTGTTCATTTCTAAGTATAGGGTAGAGGAAATTAGGTCAGATATAGAAAAACTAATAGAGGCACGAGCGTGTAAGATTTGTTTGTTGACAGTGAGAAGACAAGAGAGAAGATTCTGTTAATAGAGTAATAGAACATAAGGTTGTAGCTTGCATATGAAGGATTGCTAATGACCAAGAAAAGGACTTCATACTTTATCCTGTAAGCAATTAGGAGTAATTCAAGGTTCTTTGAATAGAAAAGTAGCATGTTTGGTAGAGTCTCAGAAAAATGTATCTTCTGTCCTTAAACAGGATGGATTGTATTATAAAGAGTGGACACAGGAAGACTAAATATACATGGAGATTTTCTAAGAATAAAAAAAATTAATATTTTCTTCAGAAAAAGTTTTCTATTTAGAGCCATTATATACTAAGAAATGGAGGGAAAAAACACAGATAAGAACTTCACCTTGTTTTTTAAATGGATTTTTAGAAGTATAAATACATGGAGAATATATAATTTAATGAGTAAATATATTTTTACCTTTCTGCTTAAAGCACAGTTGGTCTTTCCTGGCTTTCTCCACTAACTTTCTAGACATTCTTCTCCCTTGTTCTTTTCCATTCGTGCTATTCCTATCACTCCTTTCTTTTTCTAAGGCTGCATTTCACACTGTGATGTTTATCACTTCACTCTCAGCCCTCTTTCCTTCACACCTCAGTGTTTCCGGCCTAGCCCAGTCACATCCTTGGCTTTATCTCTCACCTGTTATCTGCAATTGCCTGAATCCATCATGATTTCTCTACTGAACTTAATCTGCATTTTCATCTGGTTGAGGCACAGCCAATTCAAATCCAAGCGGCCCCAAATGATTTTACCTCACCCCTCAATCCACTTTCCCAAATGTTTCTCCTTTTGGACTCAGTTTCCCTGTACTATTTCCTCTTGGTCACAGTTTCCATTGAGATGCCAAAGCCAGAAACTAGGTCTCTGTGGATCTCGGAGCCCTTCTCTGGTGTCCCAATCCATCCTATTGTACCACTGTTTACAATATCACAGCAGCTTGAACAACTTTTGTGGTTCTTCCTTGTGTATAGGATAAAATTAACACTCATAGTAGAATAAATATGTTCCTTAATAACCTGGTCACATACTCCTTCTGGAATCATGTTGTGTTACTCACTGTCTTGCTTTAGAAACTCCTACTTCTGTGCCTCTGTGATTTTTCTCATACATCTACTTCCTCATTCTTCAAAGCTTTGCTAAAATGTTAGCCCCCAGGGACATCTTCCCAGATCCACTACCCAGGATTCGTTTTCACTCTCTGTGCTCCCATTAGTTTGTTAGTTCTTTTACTTGGTGTTCTCATTACTGATGTGGCTTCTGCCTTCTTTAATAAGCCTTCTTTTATTTATCTTTGTGTCCTCGAGTCTAGCAAGTTGCCATATAAAATCTGTTAAATTGAATAAAGAAAAGCTGACATGGGAGATATTTTCTTTCTGATGTTATCATTCTAATTATTAGAAGTCATAGAAGACCTGGGAGGAGAACTGACATCTAAGGAGCATCTATTTGGTGCCATATACACATGATATGGTTATATACTCTCTCATGTCATCATCACAGGGACTTTTTAAAATGACTGTTGTTATCCCCACTTATATGTAAGCAAAATGAAGTTCAGAGAATTTGAATCACTGGCAGACTCTAATTTACAAATTCCAGGTCTTGGACCCCAGTAAAAACTAGGACAAGGATTCAAATTAACTTATGTTACCCTAAAGACGCAGACATATTCAATGACTCAGAAGAATGTGAAGTGATTAAGTTATATGGAAAAAGCTACATACATAGGATAATGCCATTTTCTTATTTAAAAATCTTTCAATTGCATTGTTTCTGCAAACAAACTGAAATTCAGTTCTTTAGGCTAGCATTTAAGAACCTCAAAACTAGACTCTGACGTTTCTGCTCTTCACTTCCATTAATTCCACCTATACACTCTGTTTCTCTGGAACAAACTTCCTGGACCTATGCATCTTTCTTTCTACTTTGCTCATCCTATCTCCCACCTGGAATGGACTTTGTCGGGAATATACTTGCAATGTTAATTAGCTTACTCAGTCTTATTATAATTAAATATATGGTTTCTTTAAGGTTTTCAAAAGATACATTTAAAAAAATTTAAACTGTATATTATTGATTATATTATTACAGTTGTCCCATTTTTTCCCCTTTATTCTCCTCTGCCTTTTACCACGCGCCCCCCCCCCCTTCATTCTCCCTTCTTAGTTCATGCCCATGGGTCATACATATAAGTTCTTTGGCTTCTACATTTCCCATACCATTCTTAATCTCCCCCTGTCTATTTTGTACCTACCATTTATGCTTCTTATTCCCTGTACCATTTACCCCATTCTCTCTCCTCCCCTTACCCCCTCACTGATAACCCTCCATGTGATCTCCATTTCTGTGATTCTGTTCCTGTTCTAGTTGTTTGCTTAGTTTGTTTTTGTTTTTGTTTTTAGGTTTGGTTGTTGATAGTTATGAGTTTGTTGTCATTTTACTGTTCATATTTTTGATCATCTTCTTTTTCTTAGATAAGTTCCTTTAACATTTCATATAATAAGGGCTTAGTGACGACGAACTCCTTTAACTTGACCTTATCTGAGAAACACTTTATCTGCCCTTCCATTCTAAATGATAGCTTTGCTGGATAGAGTGATCTTGGATGTAAGTCCTTGTCTTTCATGACTTTGACTACTTCTTTCCAGGCCCTTCTCGCCTGCCAGGTTTCTTTTGAGAAGTCAGCTGACAGTCTTATGGGAACGCCTTTGTAGGGAACTGTCTCCTTTTCTCTTGTTGCTTTTAAGATTCTCTCCTTATCTTTAATCTTAGGTAATTTAATTATGATGTGTCTTGGTATGTTTCTTCTTGGATCCAACTTCTTTGGGACTGTCTGAGCTTCCTGGACTTCCTGGAAGTCTATTTCCTTTGCCACATTGGGGAAGTTCTCCTTCATTATTTGTTCCAATAAGTTTTCAATTTCTTGCTCTTCCTCTTCTCCTTCTGGCATCCCTATGATTCAGATGTTGAAATGTTTAAAGTTGTCCCGGAGGTTCCAAAGACTCTCCTCATTTTTTTGAATTCATGTTTCTTTATTGTCTTCTGATTGAACATTTATTTCTTCCTTCTGGTCCAAATCATTGATTTGAGTCCCAATTTCCTTCCCTTCACTGTTGGTTCCCTGTACACTTTCCTTTATTTCACTTTCCATAGCTTTCACTTTTTTCTCCATTTTGTGACCATATTCAACCATTTCTGTGAGCATCCTGATTGCCACTGTTTTGATCTCTGCATCTGATGGATTGGCCATCTCCTCATTGCTTAGTTGTATTTTTTCTGGAGCTTTGATCATTTCTTTCATTTGGGCCATATTTTTTGTCTCAGCGCTCCTATTACTAGTAAGTCATGGAGCCTTAGGTATTTACCAGGGCAGGTGGGGCAACCCACTTTGCTGGATTATGGCTCTGTATGTGGGGGAAGGGTCCAAGACAGAATAATGCCATTTGCTCAGCACTTGGCTAACTTTCAGTCACTTCTCCTGCTACTCTCAAGCAAATTGGGCCCTTCTGGTGCTGATTCCTAAGTGGGTGGTTTTGTGTATGTTCTAGGACTCTGTGGGTCTCTCCAATGAAGTCTCCTGTAAGTCTGGGAGTTTCTCCTGCTGCCTCAAGCCCCATAGATTTTTTTCAGTCAGAGGTTTTGAGGCTTTATTTCCCTGCGCTGGAACCCTGGGTTGCATGGTCTGTCTCACTCCCAAGTTGTTCCTCCCAGTGTATCTGTACACAAATGTGGGACCATCCAGTCTGACAGCAGCTGCCCCTCTCATCCCCGTCCTCCAGCTACTACCTCGCCTGCCCCAGTCCTCCAGCCGCAGCCCTGCCATGATTCCAGACTGCCTGTTTCTGCCCCTCCTACCAGTCTGGATGAATGTTCCTTCTTTAACACCTTGGTTTTCAGACTTCCATACAGTTTGATTTTCTGGCAGTTCTGGTTATTTTTTGTTTTTCAATTTGTTGTTGTCTTTCTTTTGGTTGTGTCAGGAGGCAAAGTGTGTTTGCCTACACCTCCATCTTGGCCAGAAGTCCCTGGAAAGATACACTTTTTAATGCCTCCTTTCCCTTGCAAACTGTGGCAGTTTAGGAATGGCAGGCTAGAAAAATTATCCTAAGGAAAAACATTCACTTGAATAAATTACAAAGGAAAAAAAGAAGGTTGGTACTTTCATCGACATGATCAAACATTGCTAAATGTTGGAATAGAAATATTGCTTGAAACATGAAAAGAGTATTACTATTTAAGGATATATAGTTTTTTTTAAACAACCCATCCTAAGAGATCATTCTGACATCAACTTCCCTATCTAAACTTTCAACACTATGTCATTCACTTCCCCCACGCCTAGCTCATTTATCTATAGCTTTGGCCTTGGCAAAATATCAGGATTGTTCCATTCATCTGTCTGCTGGATGTGGTCTAGGTTGTTCGCCACAACTTGGTTCAGTTTCCCAGTTTTCAGTCATTCTCTGGTCCAGCGTATATAGTACAGTAATTATACAGTTATACAATGGAAGATGATGTATATATTTCCTAGGACATTCAACTCTTTAAAAAAGTTACAATTCACTTCACTGTAACAAAAAAGTTACAATGGAGTGGGAGACCGTATCTCTAACAATGCTGACCTCAGAGCGACTCCAGATGGACATGATCTGGGGTAATTTCTCCCACTACTCCCTGGTCCCAGGAGCAAGTCTACTGTTGTTCACATATTTTTTATAAGAGGTTAAATTTCTCATGGGTTGTGTGTAAAATTTTATTCCTCAAGATGAGTAATGCTGAACATGTAACATTCAAAGAAATAGCACTTTAAAATTAGGCCTATTGTTTGAGCATTATGACTGTCTTCCTCAGGGAATGTGCGAAGTCTCTTGGAGGAAAAGATGAAAGAAGAGAAAATAAAAAATAAATGACTTTGTCCCTGGATGAGTGACTTAGTTGGTTGAAGCATCGTCCAGTACAAGAAAAGTTGTGGGTATGATTCTTGGTCAGGACACATAACTAGGTTTTGGGTTTCATCCCCAATCAAGGCATATATGGGAGACAACCAGTTGATATTTCTGTCTCTCTCTACTCCCACACAATGTTTTCTCTCTCTCTAAAATCAGTAAACATATCCTTGGGTGAAGATTAAAAAAGTCAAGTGACTTGGGGCACAGAGGGATATTGTAGTCACAATCGCTTATCTGAAATTCCAAACTCAAATATCTCTGACATCTTATTTATTGGCCTCAAACTTCAGGCCAAATCTCACCAGATTCGCCAGATTGGCAAAATGACCTAATCTGACTTGGTCCGAGGCTATTAATAGTCTTTATTTATCTTACTTCATATGAAGAATCATAGGATTGCTACAGAAATATTAATGTGTTTGATTAGAGAGTGCCACCTGTATCCCTTTGGAATATGATATGTACACCATATTTATTTTCTGAAATTTGAAAAATTCTGATAGTGAATATATTTGGCCATCAGGACTTTAAATAAAACTGAACAACCTGTAATGCAAGAGAAACTACCTTGATTTTAAACATCCCTCTCTTCTCTAACTCACATGATTTAGTTTCTTATACCAGCGATTCTTAAATGTTAGCTCGATCTCAGATCTATGGATCTCCCTGCCCTCCCTCCTCACCCACCCTCATTTCCAAAACCCATCATTACAATCATCTCCTTCATTTGTTTGCCCCTCTATCCCTTTGTTGAACTTGCCTGACATATCTCCATTCTTGTTTCAACCAATTATCCATCTACTTTATCCTTTACCAAAGCAGCTGAACATTGAGGAAAGAAATCACATAATAGTGCTGACTGGTCTCATTTAAATTGATAACCACAATCTCTACCAGACACTGCTGGACAGTTCTGCTTTATTTCCTTGGTAATTTCTCTTTTCTGCTTGCTTATGTGAGTATGTCACTCCTTCTTATCTCCTTATAAAAGATCCAAATTCAATTGCCCATTGCACTCAGATGAAGGCCTCAATTCATACTTCATTTAAAAAATATAAGCAGAAAACAAAAATGAACTTGTTTATCTTCCCTCCATCAATCTATCAACCTAGTTTATGTATGTATTTGTCTAACCCAACCTAAGCAACCCAGCTACCAACCATACCTATGCAGTATTCTTTCTCTCCTATTTTAACAAAAGAAATATCCCTGTTTCTATCTAAAACCATCCCCTCTGTCAAGTTCTCTGAACTTCTCGAGGACTTTCATCCTTCTCTCTCTCTCTCCTCCCTGCATCATCAATGTATTCACTGACTTTTTCCAAGTTGCATCCAAATATGCCATAGTATCTGGCCTATATCCTCTCCATGCCATTTCTCTGGCTTCCATCACAATTTAAAACAGAAGTCATTCACCTCACTCCCTCTTATTTCTCTCCCTGCCACAGTTCCAAAAGTCTATCACTGCCACCATAACTCTGACATTGCTCTTGTCAAGGTCACAATGACCTGCAAGTGGCCATATGTAGTGGTCACTTCTCAAGCCTCACTCTGATCTTTTAGTTGTCCCACATTTGACCGTTCTCTTCTAGAACTCCTGTCTTCTCTCAACTTCCGTTGACAACACAATCTTCTAATTTTTCCTTATCTTTTTGGTTATTTCTTCAATACCTTTTGTTGCCGGCCTAACCTCTACCAGTAGAGGTGTCTCAGAACTCAGTACAGTGCTCCTCTCTCTTCCCTGTTTCACTGGATGATTTTTATTTAATCCCATGGCTTTACGTAAGACCCCCAACTTGAGATGCTAAGTAGCCCTGGTCTTGAGCATTGGATTTACATATCTAATTGTCATTGTAACTCTCCACTGGAAAATCTACTGGTCACCTTAAATGACACTCAAACACAGAATCCTTGATATTTTTCTACCTAAGTTGTTCTTCCCTGTTATCTCCCCGTTAGTAAACAGCAAACACCGCCATTCATCAGCTGTTCAAGCCAAAATCTACTTCCCTCTTTCTCTCAACTGAAAAACGCAATCCGTCAGCAATTCCTATCACATTCATTCCTAAAATGTGTCCTGATTCCATTCTCTTCGCTCCATTTCCCTACTTCAAACTCCCAATATGTCACACTTAAACAGTTACAGTAGCTTTTGTATGTCTCTCCATGTATACTTTCACTTCTCTGCAATCCATTCTCTACATAGAGGCTAAAACAACTTTTAAACATATACTTGTATACGCCTGTCCTGTCTCAAACTCTTTTGTGGGTCCCATTTCACTCAGAATATCTCCAAACTCTTAGCCTAGGCCCACGGGCTGTGATGACCTGGGCAGGCCCTGCATCTCAGCCTCCTTTCCTGCTCTTCTCCCCACTCTCCCTCTCCCACTGACTCCCTTCCTCTGCTCCACACACATCCAGCTTTCCCCACATCGCTTGCTCTTACCTCTGCTTGAAATTTTTCCTCTGTGATCTCTATATTTCTGGTTCTTTTCTTATCACTCAGCTTTCAATTTAAAAGTCACCCTCCAGTCACTCTGTCACATCCCTCTGCATGACAGAAATCAGAGTCATTGTTTAGCATTTCTCCCTTAATCCTCACATTCTGCTAATCAATGAGTTTTATTTTCTCTCTTCAATCTTGCTAAAATCCATTAATTTTATTCTCTCTCCACTGCCAAAACCTGAGTATAAGCCTCCTTATTCTCTTGCCTGGACTACATCAGTAGCCTACCAGCCACTGCCCACATTGTACTTGCTCCCTTCTTTTCTGCGTACGTCCATCACGCAATTGCCTTAAGCAGACAACTCCAGTGGCTTCTTGTTGCTCTTAGGGTAGATTTCAGAATCCTTAACAGCATTTCTAAGTCTCTGATCTTGCCTCAGCATTTCTCTTCAGCTGCATCTTTTCATACATAAGCATTCTTTCAGCTCCTTAAATATTTCACACCACCTTCCAACTAAGCACATGTCTTTTCCTTGACTTGTAACACCACTTCACCCTTTTCTTTTGTTTTTGTAATTCCTACTTATTCTTCAATTTGCTTAGAAATCATTTTCACAAAAGTGCCTCTCTTGAGTACCCTCCAAAACGATATTTGCTCTTCCCCTCATAGCATCCTATACTTCTCATTCATTGTACATATTAGGTTGTACTTAATTCATTTCTCTTTACTGTCTGCCTCCTTTTTTAAAAAAATTACTTTATTGTTGTTCATTTACAGTTGTCTGCATTTCCGCCTCACCACATCCCCCAACCCCAACCAAACCCACCTCCCACCTTGCTTCCACCCTCTCCCTTGGTTTTGTCCTTGTGTCCTTGATAGTAGTTCCTGAAAACCCTTCCCCTCATTGTCCCCTCCCCCCTCCCCTCTGGTTACTGTCGGATTGTTCTTAATTTCGATGTCTCTGGTTATATTTTGTTTGCTTTTTTCTTTTGCTGGTTATGTTCTTATATAAATCCCTTTAACATTTCATACAATAAAGGCTGGGTGATGATGAACTCCTTGAACTTGACCTTATCTGAGAAGCACTTTATCTGCCCTTCCATTCTAAATGAGAGTTTAGCTGGATAGAGTATTCTTGGATGTAGGTCCTTGCCTTTCATGACTTGGAATACTTCTCTCCAGCCCCTTCTTGCCT
>PVJI01029630.1:0-15086 GCA_004026765.1 Micronycteris hirsuta
GAAGTGGAGAAGTAGGAGAAGCAAATGATGAAATATGGAGAATGCAACACTCCTATTTTTATAATACCCTTAATCCCCTCATTTTGAAAGTGTTACTTTCACATTCTGACTTTTCATATCCCCTGCTCTTCCCAAGTTGATTTTGAGGTTGAATGTGAACATGATATAGGAAGAAGGAGACGTATTAAGTTCGGCAACCATAGCAAACACCTTTCGGGAGAATCTCCAAACTCAAAGATACAGTTCTTGAAGATAGATGTCTGTGGATTGTAAGTTCCTTATGGAATCTCCTCAGCTGGTGGTGGAGAACCACCTCCACCTCTGGGAGGGCTTGTCCTGGCCCCATACAGGTTCACAGAGGCGGGGAGTCCTTCTCTGAGAAGTGAGCTCTCAAACCACGGGGTCAGGATGCTGACACCTAAGAGTCTAGGGACAAGCAGTATGTTTCACTGAAGGGGGAAGAAAACCTTGGGTCCTTCTACAGGCCATGCAAAATTTGTGAAAAGGACCAAAGTGAGAAAATCAGGACCAAAGTCCTAAAAAATGTTGTATAAGAACACAAGGAAACAATGTCAGTAACAGGGGCAAAAGTCACCCATTCACTGACTATTTCAACAGCAGGAAACTTGAAAAAGGTTAAAATTCTAATACTCAGCTACTGGTGGATGGACAGTCAAAGTTGCAGCTTTAGAAATTCCAATTTCAATGTAAATTATGCAGTACATAGTCTAGGATTTCTCATTCTTCTACTGATGTGGGATATCACTGGCCTTGGGCCTGCAGTTCTGCAGGAGCACGCCTTAGAGGATTTGACAGCCAACACTGGAAGGATGCAAGCTTAACTTACACAACATCATTCAACCCTTCTGGCTCCACCTCCCTCCACAAAATTAGAAGGTTGAGTAAGACCATCTCTATCTGTTTTCTTGGTCTGCAATCTTCAATTTTTCCATCTTTTTAACAATTTTTCGCAATCATTTTAGAGGTTAACACTTCTTAAAGTCATTTCAACCATATGAGTTTGAAAATTCAGACTCACTGAAAAAGCAGAATTAATCTAGCAATAAAAATAGACAGAGGTCAGCAGTGTCTAAATCCAAAGAAAAAGTGAATGAGGCTATGATGAGAAAATTATACCTGACCTCACCTTTCAATTTCCTTTGGCTTTGGTTTTTCCTAGGATGCTATATTTCTGTGGAAACCATTCATATTTGCTGTAAGTAAACACTTGTGTTCTGAATTTACTGAGACAGGGAGCAGAAGGCCAAGGTATAGGCCAAGGGTAAATAAAACATGGAAAGAACATTTGAGAATGAGATATGTGAATGCAAACTTTGAGGATTAGACAAGTTTTATCTTTGGGAGTGGTAAGCACTTACAGAAATGTAACAGAGTTGCTTTTAAACAGACAGAATAAGAAAAAGGGCTGGCCCCATTTTTATTTTCTTTTTATGTTTTCTGGGGAGGTGTTTTCCCCCATTTTCTCCATTCCCAAAGCTGTCCTGCTACAAATAATTTGCTACAAATAATTTCAAAAAAAAGAAAACAAGGTCCTTAAAATTGTAATGCATTATATATAGAATATTTGTTCTAGTCATATGCTTAACAAATTTTGGGGGGAAACATAATTTATACTTAATATAAATTCAGTCTCTGGATTGAACTCTTAGAAAACAGGTACACAGGTTATCCATCCAGATGACACAATTTTTTCCTCAAATATAAATGCTCAATGATATTTTCCATTTGTAAACTACCCTAATGGGTTTAACTGAACACAGATGTTCTTATGAAAAATAAACAAATGAAATAAAAATCTATAAACTAAACATATTTTATTCAGCATCCTTTATAACAGATACATCATTAGCACAGACCGAATAGCTAAGGAGTGGTTTTCTTAATAAATATGAAAAGTACAAATTGCTAATTCACTTCCAATTTAATATCATATAGAATATATATCAATTTTTACTAAATTCCAGATTATTTAAATCACTGAAATCTAAAACATGGCTTTTATTTAATAGGCTCTTAATGTGAGTTTATAATATACAGGAGATATTCTTACAAACCTATATGGAAGTATTTAACTTGGTTATTAACCTGCTAAAAGAATGTGTGTGTAAACTGAAGGGCTGTTGTCAAAGAAAAACAAAACTTTTTTTATTTAACTTTTTAAAATTGAATTTATTAGGGTGACTTTTTAAACTTTTTTGAATCTGTTTGTTTAATGTGATAGTTTATAAAATGGTTTTTAAAAGACTAGTATATTTTTAATGGAAGAAGGTGGTAGAATGGACTTTAAAAATCTCAGTTGAAGTCAAACTAAACTATTAGAGTTTCCCATCATTGAATAATTTAAATTATTTCTTTTTATGTTTTTACCTAACAAACTACTATTATACGACCCAAAATATACAATGACCATCAAACCAAATAAAATCAAATTTAAAATGATAAGTAGTTTGGTTGGTAAATCATGAATTTTAAGATTCCCTAGACCATACTACCCAGTATAAACTAACAGTATGCTGATGGCTTGCTTTGGTGCGGGTTGGCGTGGGGTTGGGGGAATTGTTTATTTAAAGGTCAAATAAAGACAATTGATTGAGAGCTTAGCTTGGTATATTGGTTGATAGAAAATTAGAGTCAGTTCTGACTCTTGAAGTGAGTTAAAAAAATCAGACCTGTTCTTGAGCACAGTATAAAGAATTTCAAAGACTGCAGATGTAAATACTATCAAATTGGAGCATCTCTGTATAATTTTGTACGGTTGATCGTGCCTTTCCTTATTTACAAATACTATGAGTAAACCGATACTAATGTGACCAATGACATCATCAACCAGAATTCTTTAGCGGGTGAAAAGGAAACTATTTCTAGTTATTCCGGGGGGAAAAAATCTGAAAAAAAATCTGTTCTCCAGGACTATTTTGGTTAAGTTAAATGTGTGGTCATGCAACTTAGAAAAGGTCCAGGAAACTTTTAAAAAGTCACTTTCTTGTTTGTGTTTTCTAAGCCATAAGTAACAATCACAATAATCACCATTATTGACAATAAATAGTACTGACGGAGTTGCTGAGTTGGCTGTAAACAGGTGCTGGTAACAGACATTAAAAATAGAAACAGTGAACCTGGTCTTTCTGGGTAAGACTGAGTATTTATACGGTCCTCAGGAGCCCCAAAGAAACTCCAAGCCTGCCTCACTAGAACCTTTGTCCGATCTGAACCAAAATAGCCTGAGTGTCAGGTGCTCAGACAAAGCCAGGACCCAAGAGTCACGCAGTCAAAAGAACTGAGAGAATTGACTTGCAGCACAATGCCTCCTGACAGGGGATCATTCTCATCCCAGAACCTTAGGCAACAGGGTTGAGAGGCCAGGGAACTCACTGAGCACAGCCAAATAACTAGGGCAAGCACTCAGGGCTCCAGCTCAGAACTAACACATGGGTTTCCTGAATAGGCCACTAATTTTGTGCTCTTTTTTTTATAGGACAAAAAGAAACATATCATGAGGTCTACTTTCTTAACAAATTTTTAAGTGTGCAGTACAAATATTGTCTACTCTCAGAGCAATATGGCATGTAAGGTTTCTGGAACTTGTTCATGACTGAAACTCCCTATTCTCCCTCCAACAGCCCCCAACAAACGCAATTCTTATTTTCTGTTTCTATGAGTTTAACTCCTTCAGATCCATCATATTAAATATATTTAAACCAATATATTTTATATATTTTCTTTTTTATTTATTTATACTGATTGTTGTTCAAGTATAGTTGTCTCCATTTCCCCCACCCCCACCTCCTGCCCTCAATCCTACCCTCCTTTGGCTTTGTCTATGGGTCCTCTATACATGTTCTTCGATGACCCTCCCCCATCTTTCTCCCATTATCGCCCTCGCCTTCCACTCTGGTTACTGTCAGTTTGTTTTTTATTTCAATGTCTCATTACATTTTGCTTGATTGATTGTTTTGTTGATTAGGTTCCACTTGTAGGTGACATCATATGGTATTTGTCCGTCACTGCCTGGCTTACTTCACTTAGCATAATGCTCTCCAGATCCAATATTTTAAAAAATATTGTTTGTAGTTGTTTAGAAGAATACTGAGTGGTGAATGGGGGAAACACAAAGAAAGAGGAACTCTTTGTCACTCTCCTGTGACAGACTGAATAAAAACCCCCAAAGGTATTCAGGTCCTAATCCTGGGTCCCTGTGAATATGTTATCTTACATGGCAAAAAGGGACTTTGTACACCTGTCAGAGTTGAAGATTTAAGATTATCTGGATTTATCCAGGCAAGCTCAATGTAATCACAGATAATAAATCTACACTGTTTTGTGTTACCAAGCTTGTGATTATCTGCCATATCAGGAACAGCAACAAACTACATTCCCCCAGATACAGAGACTGGCCACAAAATTGGAAACCTCACTCAGCAATACAAATCTGTAGTTACCTGTATCCAACACGTTAAAGGGCAATGTAGTGTCCTTTGTCGTTACCTGAGAACACTGATCTCACCAGGTAAGTTCTGGCGAGATTAGGTACCTCTTCATGTTATCAAGGCAGACCTCTTTAAATTATGCAGACTTCCCATGAAGGGTGTGATGTCAAACATATTTTCTATTTCTTTCAACATTTCCAGTCATAGTTTAAAGCCCTAGTTATGATTTATGCCTCAAGAAACTAAGCAAATAACATATCCTGCCTGGGTATTTTGCTCCCACCCCCAATTTGTAATATATGCTCTGAAGCAGAGGCCGATTTGCCCAAAAATCAAGTATAGAGGTTCTTTATTGTTACCTCCTCCTCTCCTAAATAAGGGAATTACTGAAGAGATCAACAGACAGGGTCAAAACAGAACTAGAGAACAACTCCAATATCTCCTTCCCAATGAGGGTTACACCAGTCACACTATTTATAAATTGTACCACTTGTGCCTCTTGCCTTGTCTTATTTTTTATTTCCTTTAGCACATATCCATTCTGACCACTAGGTTTTTTCTTTCTTTTTTTTGTACCCTCCCATGCTAGAATGCAATGTGCTGGATCAAGATGTTTTCTTGGGTCAGTGGCATACCCAAAACCTATACAAGTTGAATGAATGTGAATGGTTTAATTAAAATAGAAATTGTGAAGTCTGGCTCAGGGTAAGCAGCCTGTGTAATGACTATTCTGCTTTACCTCTGGATCCAATACTGAAGGTAACTCAGGATAGTTAACCCTTTTGGGTGAGGGTTGGGGTGAGGCTGCATTGTTCTTGGTGGATTATTTTAGGGAGCCGATTCTGAAGCTGTTTAATCTTGTTGCTGGGCAAATAAGAGTGCAAACATACCTGAAGACCATGATAAGTATGTGAGAAGTAAATCTCCTCCCTCTGCAAAGTCTCTGCTTGCTCACAATACGGCCTGAGATTTACCTACGAAGACTATACCTGCCTTGGTAATGCATGAGGCCCAAGGCCATCACACAATTAGTCAAAGAAGGGGACATAGCTCAGCGATGTCCTGAGACAAATGCTCTCACAACAGAAGAAACCTATACTCAATGGTGACTGGCCAACCCATTTCTAAGAAAGGTCAGATAGCAAACAAATGGAGAAAAAAACGATGCATAAAGTGGAGAAGTAGCAAAAGGACACCCATGGACAAAGCAGAAAGTAGGATCAGGAAAAAGAAGACAAGAATCACTTAATAGGTAAGAGTCACTTGATGCATGACAAAAGCTATCAAAGCAGAAATTGGAGAATTCTGTTACCATGAAGTTGAACCTCTAGAACAGTAAGTAGGAAAGCCTTGCAGCTGGAGGTGTAGCTTCTAGAGCTGTCACCGTGTTACCAGAGTCATTGTCAGACTACTGTCAGCTACTGTATCCTGTATCCTGTATACACTGGTGATGGGGCTGTGTTCCATAAGGCTCTCCTGCAAGGCTGTCGAGATGGATTGCTGTCTTTATCATCTTTCATTCTCACTAACAAGCATGCAGTTTAGAACACAAACCCAAGTTCTATTTCTAGCCTCCGTTGAATTGGATGGTGGAAATTTAAACTAGGGTAATTTCTAATTCTCACTCCCATTCTTTCTCTGGAGTTGCACCAAATTTTAAGCAGCACATATGGCAAACTCTGGGCAACACCACATGCAATCGTGAATGACAACAGTGAAGGGGTGGGCGGGAGTTCATCTTTACTGGCATCCGCACACGGGTGTACGCATGAATGCACGGAGCCTTGGTCCTGCTTCCCAGAGTGGTATCCGCTCAATCACAATCGCTCTCCATGCCTCGGCTACTTCTAAGCCCTTCTCGCACCTCAAGTCCTGGGGTGTCTAAGGCCACAACTGCTTAGATAACCCCACAAATCACTTTTCATTAGAGTCTTTCTACGTTGTCGAGCAAACTTCAGACACGTCAAGGCATTCGACTGCTTGCCCTCACCTGGTCTGAACTTGGCCCCCTCGTGGGGCTCCTGGTGGGTGAGGGAGGGGGGAGCTCAGTGTCTCTTTCCAGAATACCACAGCGCCTTTTCAGCATTCACAGCTGTCCACCCAAAATCAGAACAGAGAGCCTCCAACAAGTGTTCTGTAACATATACTGTCTCTCCCAGAAAGGTGTCCCTAACCCCCTTCTTCTTTGACATCAGGATTTTCAAAGAAGAGGCCATTAAGAATTGGCTCTAAATTCTGCTGTGTCGTGTCTTCCCAGAGATGGAGTCGAAAACTCCAACTGCCTGAAGGAGGAAAAGACACTGGGATGTGATAATACCAAAAGAGAAAGCTTGATTAATATTTCAAGATAATATGCTGAAATATTCACATTAATTATAGAAAACTAGGTAACCGAATACTATGAATCTTAGTAGAGATTTTAGTTCACACAGTAAATTTTTCTAAGGATACTTTTTATAGATAGATGTTCAGTTTTCCACATAAGGCTTCTAAAATTGTTTCATCAATTATACATGCATTCTTAAACCTGAAAAAGTGAACTCATATGTATTTGGCACCAAAAGAAATGAAATATAACAAGGTTATGTATAACAATGTAATAATTTGGTATTCTCTTACATTTGCAAACTGTTCCAGTAAGTTGCACTAGCAACAGAAATCTCTCACATTCCAGAGTCTGAGAAATAATTATAATAACTACCATCAAATATTAGCATTGTAACTTGGCAATTACGAACTCCTTGGAATATTGCTGCACTCAAATTTTATGGGAGAAATTGACTGCAAACTTTAAGTGAACCAGTTTTAAAGCAGTAAATCATTTTATTTGTTCTTAAAATGAAGAATATGCATGGGAGTGCATGGGTTGCCCCGGTGCTCACTGCAGGGGTGACTTTATACACAAAACTGTTACAGTAATTTCATAGTTAAAGAGATTTACCCTTCACCCGGAGAGATTTATTTGTTACACTAGCTTCAGATCCTGTCTTGGTTCTGTTCCCCAAGTCCTGTATTTCAGTTCGTGGACTGGTTAGTGATCTTTGGTCGACCACATACAGGAGCTGGAGATGGTTATGGCACATAAAGGATTTGTTTTTATCAATGTCCACTATGATTGGCTTTTCTAGCACTTACTTCTATTAAAAGCAAAGATTTCGTATCTTCGTTTCTATTCCTTTTTTATAACATGCCTGCAGCATTACTTACTTCGTATTCCAAGAAGACATCCAGTTTTCCCAAGGGTTTCTCTGTTTCTTCCCACTTACATTGCAACCATATCGAGGATTTCAGCAATTCATCAAGAATCTGACACCTTGCCAATCTGTCAGGGAAGGCAGCTTTGTTTTAATCAACAAAGTTTAAAGGAAAAGAAAGGAGAGACAGAGGCAGAGACAGACAGAGATACAGACAGAGAGACAGGCAAAGAGAGAACTCTTTTTTAAAAACACAGACATTTCTTTCTGTCACTCCAGAATTGCAGGTTATACAAGAAATACTTTAGTAACTAAAATGATGATATTGAAATAAATGGAGCTGCAATTTGTACATTAAAGATTTTCAATGCTAATATCAATGAAAAGAATTAATTTTGTATTCATGACCACAAAATATGGCTACATAGAAGGTATATTTATGGTGCAACTATTTCTCTAAAATTAAAAAGTTATCTAGCTTATTAACTTTAATGAATAAGTATAATGGATATTTCCACTATAGTTATAATGGAGAGGAAAAAGATAATAAAAGAAAAAAAGAAATAATAGTATTTTACTTTCTTCCATACCAACCTTTGTTTCCTTACTTTAGATTTTTTTATTGTTTTGAATCATTTTCTTGTTTATTATGTTTACCTTAATATTAAATTTGCTTCTGTAAAGTTCCTGCCAGTCATCTCTTTTTTTCTGTGTGCATGTGTCCATGAATATGAGTTTGTGTGTGGGGAGGGGTGCTTTTCTGTGTGTTGGGCGACAGAGGAAGAGCTGGAGAGAGACACAGAGAGGAAGTCAGAAAGAGACAGAGAGAGAAAGATTGATTTTACCTAGATATTGAATGCTCATTCCCAAAGGGGCCAGTGCTATGAAAAAATTCTTCATGTCTCATGATTTGAGAGCAGATTTGAAAGTGATGGGAGCACAAGAATATTTTTATGGTCCACAAAAATGAGCACTTTTATTTATTGTCCATAAACATTTTATATTATGAATTAGCATTTTATTCAATCTACTTTAGTACACTGTAATGTACATCACATGCACTGGTGTCTCTCCCAACAGACTCTCAAAATATTATTATTTGGTGAGAGCAGCAGATGGACAAAATAACTATATTTCTAAGAATTTGACATTGGCCATGAGAGTAGGAGATGACATAATTTCTGCAACGGGAGTGAGTGTAGCAATGATAAAATGCCTAGGAGTCAACATGAGCATGGAATAGGTTTGGTGAATTGAGAAGTATGTGAATTTAATGTTAGTCTTGGTCAGTTTGCTTTCATTTGCTAAATGGCCAAGTAGGAATGTCAGAGAAACAAGTACCTGCATGTGAATGGAGCCAGACGAAATGCTTTATTGGAAATCTACCCTATTTGCAGTCTTCTAGCAGTAATAGAAGTAGATAAGCTCATACAGGTAGGGCTTCCCTTGCAATTTCTTTCCGTAGACCTAGTATTGAGGTAAGTAATTTGTTTTAATGTATCAATACATTCTTTAATTCTAAGATTCATCTTTTTTCTCATTTTTGATGTCTTCAAAATTATCATAAGATTTGTACACATACAAATAAATGTATGTGTGTGTACATACATACAGTTCATCAAATTTTTGTCACTGTAAAGTCAAGGAAATATAGTTATATGTTTCATTTTTCACATTTATATAATTTTAATCCTCATTAAAAAATATAACATCACAAACTAAACATTTAGAGATAAATTTTTAACATGGCAAAGGCCTTCCCACTATCTATACGTGATGACATGTAGAATTCAAATATCTCAAGCAACAGGCAGAAAATTTAGGAGTGAACAGGTTGGGACCCATATCCTTTCCCTGTGGAGGTCCCAAGGCTGTTGAGATATATCCCTAATTGAAATTGTTCCAGGCAAGATCAAGAGGCTGGGAGTTCATTATAAGTGGTTTTGTGAGGGCAAGAATGCTGGAGGAAAAAGAAAACTTTTTTTTTGCACTCAAATTTCTAGCTTTGGTAACTAGGTAAATGATGTCATTAAATGATATAGAGACAGGCAAATAAGCCCAATAAAAAAAATTGGTGTGGGAGAGGGTAAATCGGCCTGAAATTCTTTAATTCAAATAGAAGATAGAAGTTGATTCTTTCTGGTAAATTTCTATAGATTTAGATCTAGAATGTGAACTGGTATCATTCCTACTCTGTATTTCTGAAGAAGGTGTGCAGTAAGAGCTCACAAATGCTTTTTGGAGCACATTTTAGAAATATTTGTGTACATATCCTTCAGCTCTAGAGCTCTGAATAGATTTTTTATCAATGCAATCCTGCCCTAAAGTCTAGATCTGTGCTGTGCAAAACTGTCAGCTTTCTTATTCTTCATGTTCCAGAAGTGTGCCTTCAACCTGCTAAGGCTGCCCTGTAATTAGAACAGCTGGTGCATCTGTATTTCATTAGTTTCTTATTTGAATGTGAATTCCCCTCCCATGCTTAGTGTTCCCTTCGCTCCTTTTCTCTGTTCTTTTTAAAGCTCTTCTTTATTATTCTATTTAATTCTATTAGCTTTGTAGATTTACAAACTGCATATGCTTACAAGGTCTTTTACTATGGTTTTTGGTGACTACCCAAAAACTATTATGTATATCCTTGACTTAGCAAAGTTTACTACTTTTCTGACTTCCGGTAGCAGGCACTGATCCTTCCCCATTTTAACTTCATTTGTTATCTACCTTCGTGATGTGTTTTAATTCTATTTTACCACCACAAGTCATTATCAATATAGTACTTAACAGACAGTATTCATTCACATTTATAAATATATTTTACCATTTCCAATGTTTCTCTTTCAAACTTGTATCTTCAATCTTTCATCCAGGATTATTGTCCTTCCACCTTAAAAAAAAAATACAGATCTTTAATATACTCCTGCTAGTGAGAAATCCTCTTCAGTTTTATTTTTCAAAAATGTAATTTTTTTTCAGTATTCACTTGTTGAATATTTTGATGGGTTTGGAATTCCAAGTTGGCAGATACCTGCTTTCCCCTCTGAAGGAGCCGCTGTGCTGTGGTCCTGTCTCCTGTGCTGTGGGACGTCAGCGGCCGCCTTCCTGTTGGTCCTCTGGGGGCGCTATGTCATTTGTCCGTTCTTTTAAAAAAACATTTCTTAAAAAGCAAATATGTTGTAAAAATCTTGAGTGTATGCTTTTTAGTTAATAATTTGGGGAGAGTAGTACAAGGTTTTCAGTAATTTTTGTCAAGAATCTATCCTGTTTTCAATAAATTAGAGATTAACCCCCAAATTATGATACGCTGACAAATTTAAAAGGCATTCTTGACCCACTAGGCTGATTCCCAACAGCATTTTAATTCACAGTTGTTCCCTGGTTGACCAGGTTCTATATGTTTCAATTCCTCTTTATTGTATTTATGAAATGAGTTAGAGCAGAGCCTTGTATTGTTCATATCAACAATTATTATCCTTAGTCAAGTCTTCTTGCAAATGAAATGTATTAAAGATATCCTTAAATAAAATCAGCCAGATAAATTAAAATGAATGCTTTTCCATCTGTTTATTACATTCCGATCACTTTTGATAATTAATCTATTTCAATTAAATATGAACTATTCTCCTAGGTCTTCTACAGTGGAAGTCTCTGATTACAAAACAGTCCATGTGTGAAACATACGAATTACTGAGGAGTATTTGTCACCACCAATCTGACGAGGAAGGAGTGGGACGCTGAGAGCGCTGATGCCGCGCCGCGGCTCTGCACCCTCCTCTGGTCTGTGGCGTGTCGGGGAGCACTCTGCGCATGCGCGTGCGCTTTAGTTCTCCTAAACATCTGAAAGTTTTTTTGAGAATTCCAGCATAAGCTTTAGCTTCTCTAATATAAAGGACATATGAGAGCCAGGTTAAATCGTCACCGTACAGTGGAGTCTCCTCAACATGTGTTTCACTTAAATGCAGAGAGAAGATATTTATTAAGGTAATTTTTAACACGTCTATACATGTTGGTCAAATACAAAGAAAACGGGGATAGGATTGAATGTGGGAGAGGGGGGTGGGCAGCTCAAGAGAGCGTAATGGACGGCAACAGAGACAACTGTAAGAGAACAACCATCTCAAAAAAGAAGACAATGTTAAAAAAGAAATAATAATTATTATAGAGCACAGTACTACAGAATTTACTCTAGTGTAAATTTTAAAACTCCACCATTTACTATGGTTATATTCAATGCTTGACTTGCCTGTCATGAATAAGAGGTGAATATTCAACCACTGAATATTCAACCACTGAATATTAAACTAATATGTAAGAATAATATCAATGCATCCTACCTGTAAATTAGTTTTCTTTTAAATTCTTAGCCTCTCTGAGTCTCTCGATGTCCTCCATTGTCAGCTTTATGAGAGCCTCCAGAATTTTCCTAAGAGTGATCATTATCTAAACCATTTATTTCACTACAATAACTGGAATTATTATATTCAGAACATCAGTTTCCAGCTGAGAGCTGTCTACACTGATTCTCTTACATTTTTCCTTTTCTAAATGACAATCTTTCTTAGAATTTCTGTCAATTCAGGGTCATATTCAAAAATGATATAATTTGAATGGTTTTTCCGATCTGTTCCTAGGTTGCCACACAAAGTGTAGCTTTTCCATAGATAACCAAGTTGTCACTGGGTTAGAACAAAGTTCTACCAAATGCAGGGACTCATGCTTAGCAGAGTAAGGATTCAGGGAAGACTCTTCTAGAGTCCTTAAATAGTCCTTATAGGTAAGCATAAAAACATAACCTTTATTTCTAAAACTGCTTTTGTAGCAAAAGGCCTTCTTAATCCAAAGTAGTAAGTGTAGATTTTTGGAGAACTATTTATTTATTGTTTTCAAATAACCTAATTTTTTCTTCTTATCTATGTGTGGTTTTTAGATATCGTGTACTTGATTCAACTAATTAAATTATATTAATCTAATAATGGTTGAGGATCATGGTTGAGGGTCAGTTTAGAAGCATAAAGTATCTGGTGAATTTAAGATTTGTCACTCAAAATTTCCAGCAATGTTAATGTTACATAGAAAAGCAAAGGAGATCACTGACATGCACATTTTTTCAAAGACCAGAGTCATATGATTAATTTACATTTAACTCACAGGAATGTTGGTACTTAAATTATGTTTAAAAAATTGATCAGGAAATGATGAATCAAATTTAAAAACCTAAGTATGTTTGCAGTCTCTATTAAGCAATTATTGAGTATTTCATCTAAATGTTAAGGGCTTTTCTGTAGAATAATTACAAAGTCAGAAAGGTTACTAGTAAACTCTAAGATCTAAAGAACAATCTCATTAAAAGGAAGGAAGATTTCGCAGAATTCGTAGATACTTCAGCTAAGATTTCACTGAATCAAGGAAACAGTATCACCTTTAACCTCTACCCAGTAGCTGCCAGTAGTGCCACTCTGCAGTTGTGACAAACAAAATGTCCCCAGTCATTTGCAGAGGTCTCCCAGTGGGCAACATCCTGGGGAAACATTGTTTCTAGATAAAAGTCTAGGAAAGTTTCCTAAATTCCTAGCATGTGCTCCAGTTCCATTTGTTAACTTATCAGTAGTAAGATATTTGACATTGCATATTTTTAACCTGTGCCTACACCTGCATTTTAAAAGAGGGAATTTATCTAGTGTACTGAGTGTAGTTCAGTAAAATTGTTCCGATCCTTTCTGCCTGTACCAATTCCTGCTCCGACAACTATCACCTACCAGGAACATCAATCAATCTTTCTCCCGGGGCCCTCTGCTTACCACCATATCCAGGTTTTACTTATCCTGCACATTTCAGAAGTGCTCCCCATTTAATGCAATAACTCATCTCCTCGGACACTTTGTATTTGCTATGCCACTTTCAGGAATATCTGCTACACTCAGAGTGCTTTCTCCTTGTCGTGTCCTCCCTAAGCCCTGAATTTATAACCCTCAGGCAAGATTCATTCTAAACTATGAACAAATGTACTGTTATCTTAGCCAGACTGTAATTTATTTGAGAACAGCTGCCATTCCGTATTCAATAATATGTCCTTTGATGCATATCACATACATTAGGAAATTATGTCTTTAATAAAGAAATTAAAGAAATGCATTTTACAAAGTGTAATAAAACCCTTTAGTGATTTTGTGCTTTCCCATTGCTTCATCAATTACAGTCCTAACCTCACTTCTGGTCTAATTCAAAATGCTCACCCTCTTCCTGGCTGATGTACCCTGGGGCGGGGTCTCCTGGCTTGGCTGGCACATCATATGGTAGATTTCAGCTCCCCCTGACCACGTGGGGTTGCCAGGACCTTTGTGGAGGGTAGAAACTGAAGAACCACAATCTTTTACACCCTTACATAATAGCCAAGGAGAATCCTATCTTGTCATATTTATCTCCATCGTCACCACTTTGTGGAAACTGTGCTATTTGAATGGAAACTGTGCTATTTGAATGAGGGCATATACCATTTATATTCTTTTAAATAGTCCACTTAAGTGAGATAGAGTCCCCAGTTATAAACATTACGTAGTCTTAATGACTAAAGGAGATTTTAATTTTGCATTAGTTATTAAATAAAATGTCTTCACTATCCTAAGAAGTATATGTGATAGTACATCAAAACACACTTTATAGCTAGGTTATGAAGCATGTTAGGTCAAGATCGGATCTGTAAGTAGAGTCAAAACAATCTCAAACATACTTTCTACCATCACATTATTTATTTTTGGACAAGACAAAAGATGCTGTAATCTTCTGGAAATTCTGTTATGTGAGAAAGGATAAGTGCCTTTCGGAGAACTTTCACATTGGGGACCCACCAGGCTGCGTCCACAGGCCACTGTTCCAGGCTCCAGCTCCAGGAAGACAGAAGCTTCTCAGTCTAGGACATTGCCCTAAGCATCTCTTCATCTGGCTGTTGGTTAATACCTGTTAATATCCTTACAACAAATCATTAACCTAGTGAAAAAAACAAAGAACAAATATATAACATGCATCATGTATCATGCTCATATAGACTTAAAATCTGCATTTTAAGACAGAATGGAAAATCAAAATGAAAGAAATTTTGAATGAATATGATGCCGCTTTGTCGCGGGGTGGATCGGTCCTGCCGATACCCGGGGTTGACCGTAACCAATGCGTGTATAAATCTCAGACACGCGGGGAGAAGAAATCCGGCGGCCACGGGTCTCCTCCACCATCGCCCATCTTGGGGAGAAAAGACCTGGGGAGAAAGACCCCGTGGGTTGCCCAGCCGGGGGTTTTATTAGAGGGATTAAGACATATTTACATTGGATTGATTATTCATGGGATTAAGCAGAACAGGTAGGATTACTCATAGCAAGGCATCAGGATGTTGATTCACGTCTGGTGGCAGACAGGACCAGGTTAAAGCAATATTCAGAGATCAGCAAGCCAGAAT